>ONZH01011618.1:0-49513 GCA_900303285.1 Rhinella marina
CCGTTGTCACACACAACCATGCCTGGTTTGAGTTTCAGCGGCGCCAGCCAAAGATTGGTCTGCGCCGTGATGCCCTGTAACAGCTCTTGGGCGGTGTGCCTCTTGTCACCTAAGCTCAGCAGTTTCAGAACCACCTGTTGGCGCTTACCCACGGCAGTGCTGCTGCGCCTAGAGCTACCGACTGAAGGCGCCGTGCTCACGGATTGTGATTGAGAGTAGGAGGAGGAGGGGTTGGAGGAAGAGGCATAATAAGTCTGAGAAACCATGACCGAGGTAGGCCCTGCAATCCTCGGTGTGGGCAGTACATGAGCGGCCCCAGGGTCAGACTCGGTCCCAGCCTCCACCAAGTTAACCCAATATGCCGTCAGGGAGATATAGTGTCCCTGCCCGCCAGCACTTATCCACGTGTCCGTGGTTAGGTGGCCCTTCTCAGTAACCGTGTTGGTCAGGGCACGGATGATGTTCTCTGACACGTGCTGGTGTAGGGCTGGGACGGCACATCGGGAAAAATAGTGGCGGCTGGGGACCAAGTACCGAGGGACAGCCACCGCCATCAGGTTGTGGAAAACCTCAGTCTCTACCAGTCTATAGCGCAGCATCTCCAGGCTCAGCAGTTTGAAGATGTGGACGTTTAGGGCTTGTGCATGTGGGTGGGTGGAATTGTATTTGCGCTTGCGCTCCAATGTCTGATGCAAAGACAGCTGAACGCTGCGCTGGGACACATTGGTGGAGGGTGTGGAGGATCGTGGAGGTAAAGGGGTGGTTGTAGGGCGGGAGGAGCTCGTGTCGGGGTCCTGGGCGGGGGGTTTACTCACAGAGCCAGCATGTGACACAGGGGAAGGAGCAGTGGTGTGACCCACAGGAGGTGAACGGCCTTGGTTCCATTGAGTCGTGTGTTTAGCACTCATATGCCTGCGCATGCTGGTAGTGATTAGGCTGGTAGTGGTGGCTCCCCTGCTGATCCTGGTGTGGCACAGGTTGCACACCACAGTCCGTCGGTCATCCTCACTTTCTTTAAAGAACCTCCAGACTTGCGAACATCTAGGCCTCGGCACAGGAGCTTCACTCCATGAAACAGTTGCTGATCTACTTGCTCTGGCCCTGCTTCTCCCTCTGACCTCCCCACTGCCTCCTCCAGAAGCACTGTCTTGACTAGGCTTACCAACCCAGCTCGGGTCAGTCACCTCATCATCCACCAGCTCTTCCTCCGATTCCTCACTCTGCTCCCCCCTCGGACTTACTGCCCTGACAACAACGTCACTGTCTGACAACCGTGTCTCATCATCATCCGACACCTCTTGACACACTACTTGCACTAAGTCCACACTCTTATCACCCACAGACTGCGAAAGTTTGAAATTTTGGGCATCGGGACAGAGCAACTGCTCCCGTTTTTGTTGAGCAGTGGTTTGTGACTCTGGGAAGGTTCCAGAAAAGAGTTCCTGGAAGTATGCCGGATCTGAATCCATATTTTCCATGGGCGGGCCAGGCTGGGGGGAAGGAGGTTGAGCTGGAGGAGCCAGAGGTCTACTCCCTTGGCTAGCGTGGGTGGACTGCATGGAAGACTGGATGGTGGATAAATTACTGGACACATTATCCGCTATCCACGTCATCACCTGTTCGCACTGTTGTGGTTTCAATAGTGCTGTACCACGTGACCCTGTAAGTTACGAGATGAAGCTATGGAGCGAACCTCTGCGGCGTTCCACTGCTCCCTCATCAGCAGGTACTGTGTCACCCTGCCCAGGACCACGGCCTCTGCCCCCAACATCACTTGGACGCCCACGTCCTCGACCCTTAGCCCTTGGGTTCAACATTTTGTGTATTCACTAAACTGTAGAATTAATATCTGAGGCCAAAACTGTTTTCAGTAGACTGTAGAATTACTATCTGAGGCCAAAAACGTATTCTCTAGACTGCGGCTAGTGTACTGCACAGCACACAGTTTTTCACTGGACTGTATTAATTGGATCTGAGAGAAAACACATTCTCTAGACTGCGGCTAATGTACCGCACACCACACAATTGTTCAATGGACTGTAGTATATGTATCTGAGTTCACCCCCATGCTGTAAACTGCAATCTCAAACTTTGTAATTTAGGGGTTCACCACCAAGGTGTGCTAGACTACAATTTTAGCAGGTTCACCTGCAATCTCAGTCACAGACTATCATTCAGGGGTGCACCACCATGCTTTTTTAAACCATTTGTTTCTGAGGGTCACCTCCAGGCTCTCACCCACGATTTTTTGGAGGCTCGCCACTACACTGTCGGCCAAAATTGTCTTGAGGGTCACCGGCGGCCTCTCCCCCACAACTTCAAGGAGGGATACTATGAGGTCCTGGCACACAAACATTGTCTTGAGGGGCACTAAAAGGCACTGCACCCACCCACGTGTGGAGACTAATAGGTGGGTGCAGTGTGCGTCTTAGCCCGTCTGGAATTAGGAAAGCTGGGCACTGTGCTTGGAGGTCTTTGTGTCTGCCATGGACAGTGTGGGTGGATGGTGGGTGCGTATTTGTCCGTCTGGGATGGGGAGAGCTGGGCACTGTGCTGGGAGAACTTTGTGTACGCTGTGGACTATTGGATGGGTGCGGGGAGGGAGACACCTATGTCTGCGTCCTGGGGTGGGGGATAGGACAGCAGTGCCAGCATGGGCAGTGGTGTCACCCGCAGGCGGTGATGGACCTTACTTGCACCTAGTTGGGTGCTTCACTAACATGTGATGGGCATGTGCCTTGCCCATCTTGGTCTGGGTCAGCACAATTGTCTTGAGGGTCACCACCAGGCTGTTGCCCAGAATTTGGCGTAATGGTACGATTAGGCTGCCTCAGCGCATCCATGCATGCTGCCCCTGCTGTTTCCTGTCCATTTCCGTGGTGTTTCTATCATTTTCTGAGGTTTCCAGGTTTTCACACAACCTTCCCTGTGCAGAGCTTTGGTCCCCTGCAAAAAATGCTCGCGTCTCCCATTGACTTCAATGGGGTTCGTTATTCGAAACGAGCACCCGAGCATCGGGAAAAATTTGACTCGAATAACGAGCACCCGAGCATTTTAGTGCTCGCTCATCTCTAGTTGCTATTTTCTGACAGCCATTTTTTTTTTTGGACTATTGTCACAGGTAGGGTCTAAATTTCTGCGGGACGAGATGACGGTTTGATTGGTAAAATTTTGGGGTAAATACGCCTTTTTGATCGCGTGGTATTACACTTTTAGTGAGTCAAGGTGAAAAAATGGCTGTTATGGCATAGTATTTTTTACAGCATTCTCCTGGGGGGACATCTAATGTAATATTTGTATATAGCAGGTTGTTACGGACGCTGCGATACCCAATATGTGTGCCATTTTTATTTTTAGAAAGTTTTACTCAGATGCATTTTTGAACAGAATAAAATCTTTTTTTTGTGTTGCCATTTTCTGAGAGCCATTTTTTTAAATTTTTCTGGCGGTCATTTTTCTCAGGTAGGGTCTCATTTTTTGCGGGACGAGATGACGGTTTGATTGGTACCATTTTGGGTTAAATACGCCTTTTTGATCGCCTGCTATTACACTTTTTGTGAGGCAAGAGGGAAAAAATGGCATAGTTTTGGCATAGTTTTTTTAAAAAATTTTTTTACAGCATTCACCTGGGGGGCCATCTCATGTAATATTTTTATAGAGCAGGTTGTTACGGACGTGGTGATACCCAATATGTCTAACATTTTTATTTATTTTAAGCCATATTTTTTTATTTTTTTGGCGATTGTCTTAGGTAGGGTCTCATTTTTTGCGGGACAAGATTACGGTTTGATTGGTACCATTTTGGGGTAAATATGCTTTTTTGATCGCCTGCTATTACACTTTTTGTAAGGGAAGGTGACCAAAAAATGGTTTTGGCACTGTTTTTTTTTTCTTTTTTACTACGTTCCTCACCTGGCAGGGTGGATCATGTGATATTTTTATAGAGCCGGTCGATACGGACGCGGTGGTACCTAATATGTCTATTTTTATTTTTTTGCCAATTTTTTACAATTTTTTTTAATATTATTTTGTGAAAAGGACGCTTTTTTTTGAAACTTGAAACTTTTTTTGGAAAACTTTCACTTTTTTCACACTTTAACTTTTGGGGGTCTGATCCCCTTTACAATGCTTTACAATACTTCTGTATTGTAATGCATTGGCTGTAAGTGTATTACTCAATGTATATATGATCATCAATGGGGATATTAAAATAACCCATAATAAGAATTGATGATTTAGAAAGTGAGGAAGCCAAGCAGCAAAATGATCCAGGAATTGGTGGGGGAGCCTGGCGCACAATATCAACTCGCAGGAGGAATGGGCTGAAAAGTTTGATAGTATGTATCTCAAAAGAGGGGGATGTGAAATGGTACAGGAGGAATGACCTAAAATGTGCACTGTGGAGGAAGTAGTATGCCTACTCCTCCATCATGCCTGTCATCAGGTCTGGGGATATAGGAGAAGTGAAGTCCACTATAGGATAAGGTGGCAGGGGAAGCAGTGTCACAATGTTGAAGCCAGGTTTCTGTAAGGGCCAGCAAATTCAGAGATTTTGAGAAGATGTCATGGATTTGTTTGTTACAATACGAGCGCGCGTTCCAGAGAGCGCAGTTAAGAGAGACTGCAGAAGATGTACAGTGAATGTTAATAAGATTTTTGGGGTTTCCATGTGTGGCAGATGAGAAGCTAAAGTTAGCAATAGAGGGAGAGCTAGGGGTTGGTGAAATATCACCTGCAGCAAGTAGCAGTGGTTGAATGATTTGTAAAGGTGTTTATGCTGCACCATGGCATATTGCTATATTGTACATAGAGTTCAATTCATTTTCCACCCCCCCACCCCCTTTCACACCCACACCAACTGCTAGCACACACACACACCGGTTCATTTTATCTATATTGCCTTTTATTTATCTAATTTACATATACATTGCATATAGGTATATTGCACACGCACATAGGACTCTAACTATTACTCTCATCCATTCAGGCAGGCTCTGTACACCTCCTACTAGCACATGACCTGTACACTCTATATGCTTGATCGGCTCAAACACTTAGCTACTGCTACGCAGTACTTCTCTGTGCTCCATTCATATGACATGGTCCCAGACATGCACTCTGCTTCTTTGTATATTTCTTGGCTACCGTGCATCCATAATGAAGATTTATGTCTTCAAACACCTTCACCTATGATGCTAAAACAGCAATTACCATTTTAGTTAAGGTTAATCTATCAGTGATTTCCTACAGATTCCGAATCACAAATTCCACACATGGGATTATGAGAGGCTGACCAGATGCTTTACTTCCCCGGAAATTCATTGCAGTACATTATCTGAATATTTCAAGTGCAATCGGATTCCACATGGTGTACGTTTCAACGTGCGACCCACATTATTCAAAGACAATTAGGAGTTTTGTAAAAAAAAAAAAAAAAAAATCTGAATGTATCCTGAACAAATGCTCCTTTGATTTAATGCATCTTACAACTGAGCAATTACAATCTTCCATTACAGAAGTTAGGACACAGATAACAGGCAGCTACTTCTACCCTATGGGTTCAAGTGACAGAAATTCCTAAGGGACACAAAGGATTACTGTTTAGACAGTCTACAAATGACATGAGCTTCAACAGTCCACCTAAGGTGGCAGACTGTACACACCATTTTTTTTCCAGTTCTAGGAGCGACTCTTCAGATGACAACTTGAGATCACAATTACAGATGAGCGAATCGAAGTTGACAAAGTGGATTTGATGCCATGCACGCAGCCAATCAGCAGCCAGCCAGCCCCTGTGATGTCACAGCCCTATAAATAGCCTCAGCGATCTTGGTTTCTGTGATTTTCCAATGCACTTAGTGCAGGGAGAGATGTGACAGGCGCTAAGGACAGTGTTTAGGAAAGGACTTTAATCTGAAAAAAAAAATGATTGAGCAGTTCAGGGAAAGATCATTCATAGTGAAGGTAAAGGATAGGGAGGCATTATCCACACTATAGGGAGAGAGTAGGGGAGTGTAAAGCCTGGGTAATAGGAGCGATTACCATTATATCTTGCTGCACTAATTGGGGATCCAAATTGCTCTAATTACATATATCACAATGTAATTTCACTGCAGAATTGTGAATGGACGTACTTATATTTCCTATTAATACACCCCACAACTGTCTGTATCAAACCACACTTTCCTTAAAGAAGCAGGGGTGAATGGAATAATTATTACACCCCAAAACTGGTTGTATCACACAGCACTTTCACCTCAATAACAAGCGAGGATTGCTGGAATTACTGAGCTATCATATTGTGCAAACAACCTAAAAGTAGTAGCTTAGAGATGAAGGGAAGACTGGAGACTAGTCTATAATTAGCTGTGCAGGATGGGTCATATATATATAATATAAATAAATAAATAAATAATATATATATATAAGTACGTCCACTCGCCGTTCTGCGGTGAAATTACATTGTGATACAGCCAGTTTTGGGGTGTATTAATTTACTTTTAATTTAATTCTTTTAATTTACAGTATGTCAGACTTGTGACAGGCCCTTCAAAGGGAATAGGCAGTGGCCAAGATGTTTCTGGAGCAAGCAGAAGTAGCAACAGAAGAAGGGTGTGGTGGCAGCAGGAGTCACAGCGACCTGGCCTGAGCTCCCAGTGTCATCTAGTGGCCGTGTCTTGACCAGCAACCCAGCGGTGCTTGAATGGTTAACTCCGTCTTCTACTTCGTCGCAAGTGACATCAAACACCCCCAGCCAAAAGTCGGTCTTCTGACACGATACTTAGTTGGCATGGCCCAGAACCAGTAGGTGGGCAAGTAGTGATGATGAGAGTTGTGTCGGAACGTGTTTTGCGAGGAGTTAGGCTCCTGGCCCTGAGATCACTGAGGGGGACATCAGTGAGGTGCAGACAGTAGTGGATGATGATGTACCCAATCGCACTTAGGAGTCGGGTGAAGAGGGGGCTTTATCATCATCAGGAGAAGAGGGTGGCAGCTTGTCCATGAGGCAGCAGCGGAGCCAGCAAGTCACTAGCGTGGCCGGGAGTCAGCAGGGTAGAAGCAGTGCGAGGTCAGGAGCCAAACATGCCCGATGTAGACCACCCGCTTTGCAGGAGCCTACCTGCCCGGAAAGTAGCGGTGCAGGGGATCACAGAGGCAGCGGAAGCAGGCAGTCAGCATGGAGTGTTGGGGGGGGGGGAATGCCATACTCAGCGGTGTGGCAGTTTTTCATCAAGCCGCAGGAGGAGGTGAACATGGCCATTTGCCGAATCTATGGGCAAAATGTGAAGCGTGGCCAGGCTGCTAATGTTGGCACCACGGCCCTGCATCAACACATGCAGCATTACCATAAAGTAGCCTGGGAAAACCGTGGCTCCGATGTAGTGGTCCAGCCTGCTGCAGCAACCTCTGCATAACCCAGTGGCCCACACCCCTTTTCCAGCAGTCAAGGCTCCACCACCTCAGCCATAGGGAGCTGTGTTTCGTTCCCATCATCTACTGGTCCTGATGCTCCTGCTCCTCATCACGCATTTCGTCAGCAAATGATCACCAAAGCGATTGCAAAAAGACAACAGTATGCATGCACTCGTCCAACAGCACAGAAGCTGAACGTGCCTCCTGGCCAAGTTGCTGGTACTGCAGTCCCTCCCTTTCCAAGTGGTGCACTCTGCACCTTTCAGAAAACTGATGGCATGTGCCAAGCCAAGGTGGAAAGTCCCAAGCCGTCATTTCTTTGCGAAAAAGGCAGTACCAGCCCTGCACATGTATGTTGAACAGAAAGTGGGCAAGTCCTTGAGCCTAAAGTTCACGGCAGTGCCGATGTGTGGAGCTGTAACTACAGTCGAGGACAATATATGTCCTTTATGGCATAAATGTGCTTCATGGGGCCGGTCTAGGGTTGCAGCTATCAAGACTAGTGAAGGGGGCCTTTCAACGGAAGACTCGGTTATCCTCAGTGAATTCTATAGATATTATAAGGAATTATACTCATCTAAATTGCTTCCAGACGTAGGTGCTATAAAATCCTTCCTTGCCAATGTATCTGTCCCTAAGCTGTCACTGGAGTCGGCCCGTGTTTTGGATGAACCTCTGGAGTTGAAAGAACTTAATGCGGCTCTTGGCTCCTTCCCCAATGAAAAGGCCCCAGGTTCAGATGGACAACCATCAGAATTTATTAAAAGATATTAGAAGACACTTCTCCTCACCTTTTAAATACCTTTAATGATGCTTTGCGATTGGGAATGCTGCTGACATCTATGAGGGAGGCGGTAGTTGTGGTGCTCCCAAAACCCGGTAAAGACCCTACTCTGCCTGAATCCTATAGGTCCATTTCTCTTTTGCCAACTGATGTAAAATAATTGGCTAAAGTACTTGCCAATTTGTTTAACAAGGTTATTATTTCCCTTATACATGAGGACCATTCGGGCTTCATGCCAGATAAAAGTACCTCTAGCAATCTTAGGAGACTCTTTTTTTAATCTTAAGAGGTCTATGGATACTGGGGGCTCTCGAGCCATGCTATCTTTGGACGCTGCCAAAGCTTTTAAAAGCGTGAAGTGGCAATATCTGTGGTTGGTTATGGAAGCCATGGGATTCGGTAAAGGGTTCATGTCTTGGGTCAAATTGCTTTACAGTTCTCCAGTAGCAAGAATCAGAGCAAACGGAGTGCTTTCTTCACAATTTACATTACATAAGTGGACGAGGCAGGGATGTTCATTATCCCCTCTATTGTTTGCTGTCACCATTAGTGTTGAGCGAATCAATGCTGAGGAAAGAATGGTACCAGAATGTCCTCCGAGAGCAACTTCTCCCAACCGTCCAAGAGCAGTTTGGCGATCAACAATGCCTTTTCCAGCATGATGGAGCACCTTGCCATAAAGCAAAGGTGATAACTAAATGGCTCAGGGAACAAAACATCGAGATTTTGGGTCCATGGCCTGGAAACTCCCCAGATCTTAATCCCATTGAGAACTTGTGGTCAATCATCAAGAGACGGGTGGACAAACAAAAACCTACAAATTCTGAGAAAATGCAAGCATTGATTGTGCAAGAATGGACTGCTATCAGTCAGGATTTGGTCCAGAAGTTGATTGAGAGCATGCCAGGGAGAATTGCAGAAGTCCTGAAGAAGAAGGGTCAACACTGCAAATATTGACTTGCTGCATTAACTCATTCTGTCAATATAAGCTTTTGTTACTCATAATATGATTGCAATTATATTTCTGTATGTGATAAAAACATCTGACAAACACACATAAAAACCAGAGGGCAGCAGATCATGTGAAAATATAATATTTGTGTCATTCTCAAAACTTTTGGCCATGACTGTACAGCGAGAATGAGCTACTAGAGGACAATCAGCAGCTACTGGCCAGCCAAGACGGGGAGGGGACATCCGTAGCTTCCTCCGTTAGGCGGGCAAGTAGTGAGGAGGAGAGTGGCGTGGGAGCTGGGGTTGTGAGCAGTCAGGCTCCTGACCCAGAGCCCGATGAGGAGAACATCAGTGACGTGCAGACAGTCAGTTGATCATGATGATGTAGCCGATCGCACTTGGGAACCGGATGAATTAGGGGCTTCATCATCAGGAGAAGAGGGTGGCAGCTTGCCCGTGAGGCAGTGGCAGATCCAGCAAGTCGCTAATGTGGCCTGGAGTCAGTAGGGTGGCTGCAGTGGGAGGTCGGGAGCCAAACCTTCCCGGGGTAGACCACCTGCTTCGCAGGAGCCTACCGGGCCTAGTAGTGGTGCAGGGGTTCACAGAGGTAGCAACGGTATCAGCCAGTCAGTGCCGAGTGTTGGGGGTAAAATCACCTACTCGGCGATGTGGCAGTTTTTTGTTGAGCCGCGGGATGAGGTGAACCTAGCTATTTGTAGAATCTGTATGCAGAAGTTGAAGCGTGGCCAGGGTGCCAATGTTGGCACCATGGCCCTGCATCAACATATGCAGCGTCACCATAAAGTGGCCTGGAAGAACGGTGGCTCCAATGTTGTGGTCCAGCCTGCCACTGCAGCCACAGCATCACCCAGTGGCACTCCCTTTCCAAGTGGTGGACTCTGAAACTTTGCATGCACTTCAGCCACTCGTACACCACCAAGCACACCCTCCTTGAGCTACAGCAGCAGAACGGCATCCCCCATAGTGCATAGTGAAGAAACTACTCACCAGCAGCATCAGCTAGACCTGGAGGAGGACCTGAACCAGCAGGTGGTTGCATACTTAGACAGCAACCTGCCACCCGTCATTGAAGATCCGCTGGATTACTGGACAGCTAATCTAGATTTGTGGCCCCAACTGGCCGAGTTCGCTTTGGAAAAGATGTCCTGCCCGACCAGTAATGTGGCATCAGAGTGGGTGTTTAGTGCATCGGGGGCCATAGCTACCCCAATGAGAACTTGCCTGTCCACCCAAAATGTGAAGAGAGTGACCTTTGTCAAGATGAATAAGGCATTGATCAGCCAGGATTTCCCCCCACCAACACCTGATGCATGAGATTAGATCATTTATGCTGTCTTGACTAGAGACCTGTTTCTTTTGACTACATGCCTATTTTGATGCTCCCACCCGCCTGATGCCACAAATCTGATGCCAAGTGCTCCTTCTTACACCCACCATCGTCAGGGGGTAGTGTTATTGCCACCCACCACCCCACACTGTCGTCGTGCCACTCTGTAGTCTGCTACTGCTGCTGCCTCCACAATGTCGTTGTGCCACTCTGTGGTCTCCTGATGTTGCCTCCACATTGTTGTCGTGCCACTCTGTAGTCTGCTACTGCTGCTGCCTCCACAGTGTCATCGTGACACTCCGTGGTCTGCTGATGCTGCCTCCACATTGTTGTCGTAACACTCTGTAGTCTGCTGCTGGTGCTGCCTGCACAGGGTCGTCACACCACTCTCTAGTCTGCTGCTTCTGCCTGCACACGGTTGTCGCACCACTCTCTAGTCTGCTGCTGCTAGTGCTGCCTGCACACTGTTGTCGTACCACTCTGTAGCTGGCTGATGCTGCTGATGCTGCCTCCACAATGTTGCGCATCACTCTGTGGTCTCCTGATCCTAGTGCTGCTGCCTCCACAATGTCTTCGTACCACTCTGTAGTCTGCTGCTGCCTGCAGACAGTCATCACGCCACCCTCTAGTCTGCCAGTGCTGCCTGCACACTAGCAGTCGTCGTACCACTCTGCTGATGCTGCTGATGTAGTCTGCTAATGCTGGTGCTGCTGCCTCCACAATGTTTTCATTCCTTGGCTTCCTGATGCCACTACTGCTGCTGCCACTTCCACACTTTGTTGTTGTGCCACTCTATGGCTTCCTGATGATGCTGCTAACACTTCCACACTCTGTCGTCGTGCCACTCTGTTGCTTCTTGATGCTGCTACTTCCACCTCTACACGGTCGTCGTACCACTCTGTGGTTCCCTGATGCTACTGCTGCCTACACACGGTTGTCGTGCCACTCTGTGGTCTCCTGATGCCACTGCTGCCTATACATTATTGTCGTGCCACTCTGGTCTCCTGATGCTACTGCTGCTGCCTCCACAATGTCGTCACGACACTCTGTGGTCTCCTGATGCTACTGCTGCCTACACACTATCGTCGTGCCATTCTGTAGCCTGCTACTGCTGCTGCCTCCACAATGTCATCGTGCCACTCTGTGGTCTCCTGAAGCTGCCTCCACATTGTTGTTGTGCCACTCTGTAGTCTGCTACTGCTGCTGCCTCCACAATGTCATCGTGACACTCCATGGTCTGCTACTGCTGCCTACACATGTTGTCGTGCCACTCTGTGGTCTCCTGATGCCACTGCTGCCTATACACTATTGTCGTGCCACTCTGGTCTCCTGATGCTACTGCTGCCTACACATTGTCGTCGTGCCTCTCTGTAGTCTCCTGATGCTACTGCTGCTGCCTCCACAATGTCGTCACGCCACTCTGTGGTCTCCTGATGCTACTGCTGCCTACACACTATCGTCGTGCCACTCTGTAGTCTGCTGCCACTGCCACCACCACACTGTCATCGTGCCACTATGGTCTCCTGATGCTACTGCCACCTCCACACTGTCGTTGTGCCACTCTATTGTCTCCTGATGCTACTGCTGCCTCCACACTGTCGTTGTGCCACTCTGTGGTCTCTTGATGCTACTGCTACCTCCACACTGTTGTCGTTCCACTCTGTGGTCTCCTGATGCTACTGCTGCCTACACACTGTCGTAGTGCCACTTTGGTCTCCTGATGCTTCTGTCACTGCCATCTCCACACTGTCAGGGACGGGGGGGACTCTGCTTGTATAAGCATTTAATAGAACAGGTTCTGTAGAAATCTATGTGGAATCAGTGAATTGATGTAAATGGAGTGCGCTTATTCACGCTATAGTAGGATCTTGGGCCTCTGCACAGTTCTTTATAGCTTGCGCTAACATTGACCTGTAAGGCTAAGTTCACACTTGAGTTAGTTGGCCCCATAACTGCCCAAATACGTTAAGTGTGCAACGATTCTAAGAGCGATGCCTGTCACCTGCATGTCATACTGACTCAAAGTATTGTTTCACTTTTACAGCAGACTCCCTATGTGTGCTACTGCAAGGCACAGTGTTCTACATTACGATACAGGCTCTCTGCAGCCAGGAAGTAGCTGTTTTTTTAACGCGATTCATCACGAATATATTCGGAAACGAATCGTTTCAGAAAACTTAGTGAACTGACCAAATCAAATTTTAAAAAAATATGCTCATCTCTAGTTGCTGCATCAGGCTGTTTTCCCGGGCCATTTTATGGTGACGTTGCACGTTTTGACACTGGGCCATGGTGCCGACATTGGCACCCTGGCCATGCTTCACCTTCTGCCCACATATTCTACAAACAACCAGGCTCTGTCCACCAGTGACTTAATGAAAAATGTCCACACCAGCGAATATGGCATTTTCTCCCCACCACTCCATGTTTGCTGCCGCTGCCTCCATGACCCCATGCACCGATAGTTAATTCCGGACAGGTAGGCTCCTGAGTAGCAGACGGTGTAGCCTGGGCATGTTTGGCTCCACACCTCACACTGCTGCCACCTTGCTGACTCACGGCCATGCTAGCACCCTGCTGGCTCAGCCATTGCCTCACGCGCAAGCTGCCACCCTCATTCCCTGAGGCCCCCTCTTCACCTGGCCTCCATGTGCAATCAGCTACATCATCATCCACTATTGTCTGCACGTCACGGATGTCACCCTCACCAGTCTCAGGGCCACGTGCCTGACTGCTCACAACACCTTCTGCCTTATGACTCTAATTGTCGCTACTTGACTGCCTACAGGAGAAAACGGATCTCTCCTCCACATCTTGGCTGGGCAGTAGCTGCTGACTGTCCTTAATAAGCTTGTCCTTGCTAAAAAGCAGAGCAGAGCCAACAACATACAATACTTCCCAACCAGAAGGAACAGAAAATGAAAGAGTTCAGGACAGGGAGGAGCACAGAGCTTGTTCCTGGGACATGCCAAATAGGTGTGGTGTCATAGGAACCCACCAACTCCTGTCTGGGGGTATCTGATGTCAGTTGAGATGATGTTAAAGACAGAGTCAACCAATCAAGGACAGCTGGGTTGCTGGTCAAAACACGACTCTTGGATGACATTAGCAGCTCTGGCCAGTCGCTGCGACTGCTGCTACCACCCACCCCCTTCTTTTGCTGCTACTTCTGACAGCTCCAGAAATATTTTTGCCACTGACCGTTACATGAGAAAGGCCTGGCACCTGTCTGTCACATACTGTAACTGTAAAATAGCAGTTGTATCAGGCCTCAATTTCAGAAGCAAGGATGATTGGAAGTACTTATATATAAACGAACGTGAATACCCCAAAATTTCTAGTATCAGGCCGCAATTTCACCCCAGTTGCACAATTACGGATTAACGGATTTACTTATGTAAAAAAAAGAATGGTAGCATTTCAAAATCTGTAGTATCAGGCCACAATTTCACCCCGATTACACAATTAAAGGCTATCCACACCTTTGGGGTCAAGTTTTCTTTGATTGCATTAAACTTATTTTGGGCTAAAAATCATATTTTCCTTTAGTAAAAATATTTAGCTGTTCAGTCACAAAGGTGTTTTTCTAACTGTGTAACTGGTACATTCACTTTCACTTTGTGTCTGTCATTTAATAAGCCTTATCTCTAAACTACTGAGAGGTCATAAACACTTATTTAAGCCACATTCTTATCATAAAGTAAGGATTGAGCTTTAAGGAGTGTTTATAATGTGAGAGAGCACAGATAAGAACTGCTCCTCAGATGACAGAAATGACAAAAAATCCACAGGCACCTAGAAGAGCATTTCAGCTATGTATAGAAAAAAGGATTGTTAAAAGACCAATTGAAAAAAATATTTTTATCTCAAAATAAGTATAATATAATTTAAAAAACACCCCCAAAGGTGTACATAGCCTTTAAGGATTAACGGATTTACTTATGTAAAAAAGAACGTGAATACTGCAAAATCTGTAGTATCTGGCCTTAATTTCACCCCAATTACACAATTAAAGGGGTTATACAAGACTACATGACCCCCCTACATGTGCCAGGCCCCTCACGGTGAATATACTTACCTCTGTTCCAGCTCCCTGCGCCGCTCCTGGTCCCCATACTGCTGCTTCTACCCATGCAAGGATGAAAATATCCGGTGACGGGGGGAGCAGCCAATGGCAGATGGTGACGAGCCTCCCTAGCGTTACCAGCAATACTAGGGAGGCTCGTCCCCGTCCCTGCCTGCCATTGGCTGTTCCCCCCTCCCCCCCATCACTGAGGAGAAGCAGCAGCGGCAGTACGAGGACAAAGAGCGGCGCAGGGAGCTGGGACCGAGGTAAGTATATTAACGGTGAGGGGCCCAGCACATGGATGGGGTTATATAGTATATATATATATATATATATATATATATATATATATATATATATCAGATAACCCATTTAAGGAGGATAGAATAATGTATAAAAGAATGTGAACACCTAAAATCTGTAGTATCAGACTGAAATTTCACCCCAATAACAGAATCAAGGATTAATGGAATTATTTATGTATAAAATAATGCAAAAAAACTGGAATCAGTAGTATTAGAACACATTTTACCCCTAATTAGTGCAGCAAGATGTAATAGAATAGCTTTCCTAATCACTGTCCCTAGTGCCTGTAATGTCTTTTCCTGCACTAAGTTCTCTGGAAAATGGCAGAGACCAGAGACTTTTTATAGGGCTGTGACATCACAAGGGCTGGCTGTCTGCTGGCTGCACACATTATGGGTGATCTCTGGTTCCCAGACTTCTTACTTCCTCTTTCTAAAATGTGCAGCAGCTATTTTAGAAAAAAATCGGATTTGTTACAACGAAGCATGAGGAATTTCGACTATGTGACTAATAAAATTTTTCCATTAAATCCACCATGACGGCCACAAGGAGACTGACCATTGACCTCTGTAGGGGCAGGAACACAGAGAGAGAGGGGGTTTAAATTACCCCACCCATCCTCTCCCTTCAGTGTTTCCTGTCCCTACGGGGGTCAGGTCAGAGAGAGATCTCTCTTATGGGAGGTGAAGAGTTTTTTATTTTTTTCTCTGGGATGGGTCTATCAGGGGCTGAGAACCCTCCTTGGATTACCTGTTCAGCATCCTGGATCCCTCTGTCCTCCTGAAGCTTATGCTAACGCTGGGCAGAGCGAATATATGCGGTGCTCGCTGCCTTCTCCGCACCCTCCACCTGCTACACTTTGTGTTCTGTACTTTCTTCCCTTCATGGGGGAACAAGTTGGGCATCTCTCTCTCTCCAGAAGTCTCTTCATCCAAATATTTTGGAGAAGAAGACCATATAACAGAATTAGAGTTAACTGAGGATGAAAGGAAATATTATTTTCCTATGGAGAACATGGACGAGCTCTTAAGAGCGGTCAGGTTGACAATGGGTATAGAAGACTTACACTAGGAGTGTTCAAGATGAGATGTTTGGATGATTAAGAGTTAAAAAAAGCCAGAGTTTTCCACATACATGAAAATGTGAGAGACATGATACTAGATGAATGGTTGGATCCTGAAAATAGATTGGGAGTTTCCCAAGATTTTAGAAACCGTTTAGTGTTTGATGCATCAAAGTCTAAAATTTTTGAGACATCCAGGTTGCTAGAATAGTCAAAAAGTCTTTGTTACCTTTTAAAGACTCCTCACAGCTACGGGATCCTATGGACCGTAAAGCAGACAGTCTTCTGAAAAAAGCCTGGGAAGCTTCCATGTTTGGAGTTAAAACAACCATTGCAGCTACCGCAGTTGCAAGGTTCATGTATCTTTGGTTAAATTAACTTGAGGAACATTTAAAAAATAAGACACCGAGGGAGGAAGTAAAGAATTATATTCCTTTATTAAAATCAGCTACTGCATTTTTGCGGATGCTTCTTTCTAACTCTGCCAGATGCGCCTTATGGATGAAGTCTTGATCAGGGGATAACACTTCAAAATCAAAATTATGCTCCATAGCCTTTTCTGGCGAGTATATTTTTGGACCTGTCCTCGACAAGATATTAGAGAAAGCGGCTGATAAAAAGAAGGGTTTCCCTGAGGATAAAAAGAAAAAAATGTCTCTTTCGTCAGTTTAACCCCCAAGGAGGGAAGAGGTAGAGGGTTCCTCCTTAACCCCCAGAACCGTTCACAGGATAAACAATGACCCCAGAGTAGGGGGTAGGTTGAGTTTTTTTTATTTCTCAGTGGGAAAACATAACCTCAAACCCCTGGGTATTGCAGATTATAAAAGAGGGTTACAAAATAGAGTTCTCCTCTTCACAGGATTCAGATTACCTTATATGCAGCTTCTGTTTTAGCAAAAATCTGGATAGGCATTGAGAACCTGCTAGAAGCAAAAGTAATTTTACCGGTTCCACAAAAAGTACAGTAAAAAGGGTTTTATTCAGTTATTTCTCGTAAAACAAAAAAAAAAAAACAGAATGGTCTTCCCATACAATCATAAATCTAAAAGATCCGAACAAGAGTATCATATGCAAAAAGTTCAAAATGGAGTCGATCTCCTCCACAGTTTTCTGATAGCTTTTGTGTCATCTTCCGATACACAAAAGCTATCAGAAGTATCTAAGATTTGCCACTATCAGTTCACCACACTACCATTTGGCATTTCAACAGCACTAAGAATTTTCATGAAGTTGGCGGTGGAGATGATGGTCTTTTTCAGAGAGGAAGGTTTAACAATTATTACTTATCTAGACGATTTCCTAGTTATAGGAAGGACAGAAGAAAAAGCTCAGAGACAAGAATTTTTTTATAGAAAACCTGGAAAATCTAGGTTGGATCATCAACAGAAAGAAATCATTTCTAAAACAGGCAACAAGAAGAAAGTTCCTAGGGATTCTTCTAGATTTGTTACGCAGTCTTCGTCTCTGCCAGAGGAAAAGATATCAGACCTGGAGTGGAAAATAATAAAGCTCCAGGCTTGTCAGTCTTGCTCAATAAGAGAGGCAATGAGAATTCTGGGTATCATGAACTCGTGCATAATGTCAGTAGTCTGGAGTCAGGCTTATACAAGGGGGTTCCAATCTTGGATCCTAATTAAACCTGAACTGATGGAAAAAGAAAAGGAACCTACAGCAGGGAATTGGCTGGCACAAATACCCAGAAGTCATAATCCGAACAGATGCCAGCAAGACTAGTTGGGGGGCGATAGTCGGAAACCAAACATTTCAGGGCCTGTGGCCGGGAAAGATGGCTTCAGTTTCCTCAAATGTCAGAGAATTAAAAGTGGAAAACATTAAAACAGGCTCAACATCTAGTGAGAAGATGCCATGTGAAGATACTGTCAGACAACATTACGACGGTAGCCTAAAACACCAAGTCAAATTCTCCAACACTGGAACAACTCTCTTCAAAAATATTCTTGTGGGCAGAAAGCAACGTCTTATCACTAATGGCAGTTCATCTCAAGGGAGCGTTAAATCAAAAAGCAGATTTTCTAAGCAGGAAAACCCTGGATACAGGGGACCGGTCCCTAAACCCGCGGATATTTAAAAAAAAAAAAAAAAAAAAAAACAGCAAAATGGGGATCTCCAGAAATCGACCTTTTTGCTTTAAAAAAAGAATGCAAAGTCTCAGAAATTGTGTTTCCTAAATCCCAGAGACAATCCGTGGGCTGTAGATGCGTTCTCCCTAGTATGGAATTGGAAACTAGCTTACGCCTTTCCTCCTTTTCTAGCCAAAACAATTCAGAAGATACTACTGGACCCAGTGACAGGAATCCTAATCACCCCTTACTGGCTCAAGAGATGTTGGTTCCCGATTCTGAAACAGATTTCAATCAAAGAACCTTGGATAGTAACTCTCCACGAGGACATTCTCCAACAAGGACCGATTTTATGACCCAAACCCGAAATTCTTCAGACTAGCAGCATGGATCCTGAAGGTGACATCCTTAGACAACAGGGCCTCTCTGACAGAGTAATTGGTACCCTTAAAGCTATTAGGAAAAGGGTTACTTCCGCTATTTACCTTAAGGAGGAGAAAATCAAAAAAGGTTCAGGAAACACATCAGGCGCTGCCGAGGATAAACTGAAGCAAACATCTGGGACAATGTAAAGGATAAAAAAGCTTCTTTTTCTTTATTGCAATTTTGTCTGTCTACGCGTTTCAGGGGTTAAAACATCCCCTTCATCAGGACTATATCCAAGCATAGAGGAATGAACTTCTGCCCAGGCAAACTAGGTGTAAAACAGTGTGACACCGTCGTGCCCTGCACATGTGGTACACGTATGCTGGAGGAGCACTCTGAATTGTCCCAGCAGTAGAGGCTGAGGACACATGGAGGATGAGGAGGCAGAGGCGGACATTGGTGCAGGACCCATAGTTTGAGAACGTGGTGGCGGCAGTTGCATCACCTGGCCAAGTTACTGGTGTTAAAGAAATTTAGTTAGTTGGTGAACACAATTGTGCTAGGGTTGTATTTCATTATTAGGTGGTCTCCATCTCCTTACATCCATATCTCTTATATCTTATAATCTCTAATCTCCATTAGATGTCACATATGCTTAAAAATAAAAATGACTCATAATCACTTGATATGTCTATAGGAAAACAGGAACTTAGCAGAAGTTGAAGTATGCATATGGAATTTCCCAGATAGATGACGTAATGTGTACGTGTCCTCATTAGCATTGGGCGGCTACCATCATCATTCTTTTGATTTGATGTTACATGTATACATGTATGATTGTGATTGGATATATTAAAATTGATGACAAAGGGGGTGTGATTACACCATTATGTATTTCTAATAAAATTAGCTCTCTGGGTGTAACCAGGGGAGATATGCATGATCAGCAATGAGACGACTGGACGTGCATTTCTTGTGCTGTGGCCGCACCTTCTTACCATGAAGGAGGAAATTTAACATAATTTGAACACCACAGACAAATGAGTATTAAGTCCAATTTGGGACTTATCCTAAATTGCATTGACATGTGGTGCCGAAATCGGGAAGAATCCATCAGATATCCAAGGGGACGATCGTGGAAGAGCTTTGGTCATTATGGCAACTGGGAACTGCACCTTCAAATACACAGGTAAGATATTTTTCTTACTATGTGTGCCTTCCCGCTTGTTATGACCACTGTTCAAGTATTTTCCTTTTCGGAATCTTTGGGATTTTAAAAGAACACCACCTTGTCTGTGGTAGAGTGAATGGAATTTGTCTGAAACCTAGGTGTATGATAGAGTGATAGAGATTGCCTGTGTTTTATAATATGCCGTGATAGAAATTAAGGAACTGGAAAAAAAAGGAAGTTACAGAAAATCAAGAAAGAGTTTAAGTTTAAAAGTTTAAGAGTTACTCGACCTGGGCCAGCGTTTTGTGAACAGGTAGAGGGACCAGTTGGCGAGCTGCGTTTTGCAGGCAACTGGTGGGACTGGTTGGCGAGCTGCGTTTGCAGGCAACCAGTGGGACACAAAAGGTGTGTGTCCCGTGGGAGAAGGGACGGATCCACTCTTCTCCAATGGGGATCAGGCAGTCAAAGGCTCTGAAAAAGGGGCGCCCCTTGAGGAGGGAGGTGACTTCAGTGGATATCATAGAGAGGCAGAAGAGGAAGAGGGTCAGTGAGAGATATAAGCAGAATATTCAAAAGAGCAGGCATGTCAAAAGATGATTAAATCTGGAAATCTAGATAGTTTAAATCTGGAAAGTTCCACAGTGAGAGAAGCAGCGCATTCGTTGAAGGTTAGGCAGGTGAAGAAGGTAAGAGCAGGTGAGAAGGTGAGAGGCTGGGAGCAGTGGTTCAAAGATGGCATAAAGAGAATGATGGAGACAGAATTGGGAGATTTACTTTTAAAAAAGCAAAGGAAAGAGTTAAACATGAGTGGAGTGGTAAAAAGGGGGAAGTACTGGCTGCTGCTTTGAGAGGGATTTAAACGGCATTTTCTTTGTCTTCCGTCTTTTGTGGGGTCATAAATGTATCATTTCTGTAGAAGAGGAGGATGAACCGCGAAGAATCAAATTCTAATCAGAATCTGATTATTTGATAACATAGAATTGCAGTAGTTCCCATTTCAGATATTGTTTTGGCAGATAGTGTATACTGGTAGTGGTAGTATTTGAAAGAAGATGTGTCAGTATATACTGCTGCCATTAGTGATTAGTAAAAAAAAAAAACAAACCTATCTTTAAAGGAAAAAAATGATTAAGTTTAAAGTTTCAAAACTTTTGATTTGCTTGAGTATGCTTGGCTTCTTTCTCAGACTTTGCGGTTCGTGAAAAAAAGAGGAAGTATGGATGATGTCTGTTTCTTTTGAAAGTAGATTTTCTATAAGAATTTAGAATTTAAAGTTAAGGTATCGATAATAATATCCAGGAAAGGAAAAAATTTGAATTGAGTCAAAAGAAAATCCATGTGGTAAAAGATGAGCTCATTCTTACATTTGATATTATGTGCACATTATTTTTCATTTTGTTTGTTTGCAAACTAAAGATTTTGTGAGTTTTATTTTATAGCCCGATTTAATGGACGTCAAGGAAGCCTGTTGTTTTTCCCAAATGTTTAATTTGGTGGGGATTGTGCCTCATCTGTTTTTTAGGAGTGAAGAAATATATATATGTATTCAGCAGATCTGCACAAAATGTCATGTTCATTGATTCTGTGCTGAAAACTTTTCATGAAGTCATGCATATATTTTTTGGAGTTTTTGGTGGAGCTCCAATGCATACTGTATTTGTTTGTGTGTGAAGTGTGTGATGGGCCCATGTCTGTCTTTGTTCGTAATCGTTATATGTTACATCTAGCTAGAAATGATCAAAAAGGAGAAGTTACATTTTGCCAGACGACAGAGGGTGTGGTGACAGTGACGTAGAATTATATTATACAGAAAAAGCCTCTTGTGTTCCTCCCTAAGCAACGATAGCGTGATATGTCACTAGAGTTGGAGAAAGAGAAAAAAAAATGAAATTGGTTCATTTAATTTTAACAAGTCGCATAAGCATGCAAGTGGGAAAAAATAAGACAGTAAGATTGGTTTGTTTTAAAAAAAAATGTTATTAATATGTGGTATTCAGACAAGTGTGTTTATAACAGGTCTGCAAGCAAAATCATAAAATAAGTATAATAATATGTGGTTAAATCAAATGAAATGTCTGAAGTAACTGTGTCACCAAATATTTCATCTGTCAGTGAAAACTAGATGATAGATAAGGTTTTCCGATCGGTTTTTATTTTCTGATTATTTTGTTTTATTTTCTGAACATGATGGGAGCATTTGATTTGTTTGAAAAAAAAAAAACAGCATTTGAAAAGAATTAAGAGAATTGTTTTATGACAGTTACATGGGCCATGAACACAGAGATCTGGAGAAGATATAGCACTTTGAGCATCTTGAGTCTACAGAAGATTTTCTGCATTTTGATAGGAGGTTGGGTTACCAGACTACAAAAAGGTTTAGATGTCATATGAACTATGGAGCAAGTACATTCAGATCTGATTGATGACTTTGTCAAATATTGAGTTTTCTCTCACAGATGGTATAGATGGATTACACAGAAGACAGGATATGCTGTCAGTGCCTAAACTGATGATGTCACCTAAATACCACTCCCTTCTGTAATGTGAGTACAGGAGGTAGAGCTGAAGGCACTCACTGAGGCTGGTAAGATGGTTGTGGTCAGATAACTAACATTCATATAGAGTTCATATATGCCTTTGGTATCTTCCATGATTATGGTCTGATCTGGTGAAGCAGAGGTTTTGTTGGATCCATGGAAAACCCATGAAGAGTGCTGAGTGCGTGAGAGTTGTTTTATGCCCTGATGCTGTCCAGAAGAAAAAAAAAGAAAAAGACAACAAGTTAGGAGATTAAACTGCTATAACTGCAGACCACCAGCCAATACCTGAAGCCAACCTAAGGTTTACGTGACTCGGCCAACTCAGGCCCAGAAGACCTCTAAAGTAAGAGCAATGAGTGATAACAAGCTCTGGAGGGTAGGTAAAATGGTGCCTTCTCAAGTGCACTCTGCCCGTTGATGATGAATTGAGCACATGGCTTGATGTATGTGTCAGGAGGAGAGATGGTGGGAATTCCAGGGGTCCAGCAGCGCTGCCACCAGGTTTGTCCAAGGTTACATGATGTGGGCCTGTAATAATGTTGGAAGAAAGGCATATACCTAGGCCATCTTACCTATTTCAGAGATTGCAGATGGACTGCATTAAGTTTCCAAAGGTGGGGCAGCATGAATATGTCCTTGTCTATGTTGATCTATTTTTCAGGAAACACCTGGTCTGTAGTAAAAGCAACAGTAAAGGAAGATACTGGCTGAGGTAGTAAGTAGAGGAATACTGGATGTAGAGCACTTGACACTTTTTGTCTTTCCTAAAGTGGTAGGAGCCCTTACAGGTCAGCTCTGACTGTTGAACATAAACATGTGTGTGAGTCCTTTTCAGATCTGGACTCAAAGACTAGTACCTAGTTCATATAAAGGAAAAGTTTGGATCCCAGATTTGATGGTCCCTACTGAGTGCTGTGTTCACCATTCCAACATTGGTGAAGCCAAACATATTTACACTGATAATATACTTAATGCTTATGAAGTTTGCAAAATAATGAAAGATTATAGAATTAGCAAATCCACTGGTGTGGCTGGGCATGAAAGTTTTTTATACACAAAAGAAAAAGAATAGACATACATTCTTGTTGATAAATTACAAAACAAGATAGTGTACCAGATATTACTCTGTTGCCTTGACGGTTGTACAGTGATGTCTACATACATATTACTTACAGAAAACAAACCAAACATATTCACCCCCCCAACCCCAAACCAATAACAACCAGTGGACGGTCCAAGTGTTTTCTGGCAGGTACATTTTGGAATCACAGTATGTAAGCAAGAAATGTCAGGTGTGATTTTAGTAAGTGACCATAAGAGTGAGTCATGCCCCCGGCCAAGACAATGAGTACTCAGGCCATGTGTCCTATTATAGACAGTTGGCCCCGTAGGCAGTCCCTCGACAGTCCCAAGGAGGGTAGACCAGGAACCACCAGCCATCCATTCCATATTGCCATGAATTTATCTGGACACTTTCTTTTTAGGCATACCCCTTTTCAAGTGTAAAATAGTATTTAATCGGCAGGGGCGGATTGTCCATAGACCTTACAGGGAAATTTCCCGGTGGGCCGATGCCCAGGGGGCTGGCTGGGCCCTCTTCATGGCCAGTTAGTGTTAGTTTTTGGGGGTGTATTTTGTGCTGCTGGCAGTATTTTGTGATGGACTGTGGTATTTAGCTCTGTTGTGGTGGTATAATGTGCCACAATATGGTATTGCTGGCCCTGCCTTCCATCAATTTGGACTCAACTTCAAAACGGGGCCACTTTTAGTATTTTTTCCAGGGCCACTTTAAGTTCCCAGTCTGCCCCTGTTAATCGGTTTACATATTCCTGCCTTGTGGGTGGATTCCTCTGTATACAATATTTAGCAATCAGTACTCCCACCTGGAATACCATTCTTTGAATACACAAGGATATTTTATCTTCTATTCCCGGAGTATTTAAAAGACCTAATATACAAACTCTAGGGTCTCTAGGTATCTTTATCAAAGCTCTTTGCGTTATTATCGTCAACACCGTACATTTAATAAATTAATATCTATCAATTGTTGATATGAGTCCTTTAGCACTGCCACTTCCCAGCAGCTGTTGCATTATGGGAGGGGAAACAGACAACTGTAAGCCATCCTTGAACTGTGTCTGGAAGGCATGTCGTAATTGTAGGTATTGGAAGAATACTGTTCTAGGTAAATTAAAGTCTGCCTGTAGCTGTGCAAATGACTTCATAACCCCGTCTAACAGAGTGGAACGACGACAGTGTGGAGGCAGCAGTAGCATCAGGAGACCACAGAGTGGCACAACAGTGTGTAGGGAGCAGTATTATCAGGAGACCACAGAGTGGCATGACAACAGTGTGGAGGTGGCAGTGGCAGCAGACTACAGAGTGGCATGACAACAGTGTGTAGGCAGCAGTGGCAGCAGACTACAGAGTGGCATGACAACAGTGTGTAGGCGGCAGTAGCATCAGGAGCAGCATACAGAGTGACAACGACAGTGTGGAGGTGGCAGTGGCAGCAGACTACAGAGTGGCAGGACGACAGCGTGTAAGCAGCAGTAGCATCAGGAGACTACAGAATGGCACGACTAGTGTGGAGGTGGCAGTAACAGACTACAGAGTGGAACGGCGACAGTGTAAAGGTGGCAGTGCCAGCAGCTATAGCAGCAGGAGACTACAGAGTGATATGACAGTGTGTAGGCAGCAGTAGCATCAGGAGCAGCATAGAGTAACATGACGACAGTGTGGTGGTAGCAGTGGCAGCAGACTACAGAGTGGCACGACGACAGTGTGGAGGTGGCAGTAGCATCAGGAAACCAGAGTGACATGACAGTGTGGAGGTAGCAGTGACAACAGCAGCAGCAGACTACAGAGTGGCACGACGACAGTGTAGAGGTGGCATTGGCAGCAGCTGTAACATCAAGAGACTACAGAGTGATAAGATGACAGTGTGTAGGCAGCAGTAGCATCAGGAGCAGCATACAGAGTGGCACGACAACAGTGTGATGGTGGCAGTGGCAGCAGACTACAGAATGGCACAACGACAGTGTGTAGGCGGCAGGAGTATCAGGAGCAGCATACAGAGTGGCACAACAACAGTGTGGAGGTGGCAGCAGCTGTAGCATCAGGAGACTACAGAGTTGCACGACGACAGTGTGTAGGCGGCAGTAGCATCAGGAGACCAGAGTGGCATGACGTCAGTGTGGTGGTGGCAGTGGCAGCACCTGTAGCATCAGGAGACTACAGAGTGGCACAATGACAATGTGTAGGCGGCAGTAGCATCAGGAGACCAGAGTGGCACGACAACAGTGTGGAGGTGACAGTGGCAGCAGCTGTAGCATCTGGAGACCACAGAGTGGCACAATGACAGAGATGGCAAGGGAAAAGTTCCCATCACCACTAATGTCTGTGCTTGAGGAATTGAAGTAGAAAAAGTGTCCATTGTTGTCAACTTTGTCCTGCCTGTGACTGTAGAAGGTCTAACAGAGTGGCACGACGACAGTATGTAGGCAGCAGTAGTATCAGGAGGTCACAGAGTGGCACGATGACAGAATTTGGAAGTGGTGGCAGTAGCAGCATCATCAGGAGGCCATACAGTGGCACAATGACAGTGTGGAAATGGCAGCAGTAGCAGCATCAGGAAGCCACAGAGAGGCACAATGACATTATGGAGGCAGCAGCAGTAGCATCAGGAGAGCACAGAGTGGCGCAACAACATAGAAACATAGATAGAAGATTGATGGCAGAAAAAGACCACCTGGTCCATCTAGTCTGCCCTTTTATTATTCCTTTACAACCCTTTTACAACCCTTCAACAATTCCTTTGCAACCCTTTTATTATTCCTATACAACATTGTGGAGGCAACAGCATCAGCAGACTACAGAGTGGTACGATGACAGTGTGCAGGCAGCACTAGCAGCAGCAGCAGACTAGAGTGGTGCGACGACCGTGTGCAAGCAGCACCAGCAGCAGACTACAGAGTAGTACAACGACATTGTGGAGGCAGCAGCAGTAGCATCAGCAGACTACAAAGTGGTACAACGACATTGTGGAGGCAGCACCAGCAGACTACAGAGTGGTGTGACGACAGTGTGCAGGCAGCACTAGCAGCAGCAGACTACAGAGTGGCATGACGACAGCGTGTAGGCAGCACCAGCAGCAGACTAAAGAGTGGTATGACAACATTATGGAGGCAGCAGCAGTAGCATCAAGAGACCACAGAGTGGCACGACGACAGTGTGCAGGCAGCACCATCAGCAGACTACAGAGTGGCACGCCGACAGTGTGGGGAGGTGTGTGGAAATAACACTACCCACTGACAATGGTCGGTGTAAGAAGTAGCACTTGGCATCAGATATGTGGCATCAGACGGGTGGCAGTATCAGAATATTTGTTGAGGCAGTTAGCCACAACAAACAGGTCTCTAGTCAAGACAGCATGGATGATCTATTCTGATGCATCAGGCGTTGGTGGGTGGAAATCCTGGCTGATCCATGCCTGATTCATATAGACAAAGGTCAATCTCTCCACATTTTGGCTGGACAGGCGAGTTCTTGGGGTAATTATGGCCCCCGCCGCACTAAACACCCGCTCTGCTGCCACACTACTGGCCGGACAGGACAGCTTTTCCAGAGCAAATTCGTCCAGTTGCGGCCACAAATCTAGTTTGGCTGCCCAGTAGTCCAGCGGATCTTCAATGAGGGGTGGCAGGGTGCTGTCCAAGTATACCACCACCTGCTGGTTCAGGTCCTTCTCCAGGTCTAGCTGATACTGCTGGTGAGTAGTTTCTCCACTATGTGGGGTGAAGAAAGCTGCTCATCAGCGACTCTAGACTCAGGCTGCTGCTGATGGAGATGGTACTGCTCCTGCCAACCCATCCCCCCAGCAGCCATAGCAGTGAAACATGAGCGCAGAGGGTCAGACCTGCAAGAGGATGGACGATGGAGCAGATAGGCAGCGGCCAACTGACTACATAGGATGTCTCTATAGTAGTTCAGTTTGTCCTCCCTCTCGTCGGGTGTAAAAAAAGGCCCCCATTTTGGACCAGTAGCGAGGGTCTAACATGGTGGAGAGCCAATAGTCATCTCTCTGCCGAATGGTGACAATACGGCTGTCACTAGGCAAGCGAGCGTGCATCAGGCCATTTGCGCAAGTGACTCGGAAGGGCTCCCTGCCTCCATCTCCACTGCATACTGCCATGGTGTGTCTTGGTCCTCTGCCTCCTCTTCCTCATCGCCCTGTAGCTCCTCTGGCTGCTCCTGTTCCTCCTCTCCTGTCACCTTGGTAGAGAAACCACCCATTTCTCTAGGCGTTCTTTGTGCTCCAATGGCCTCCTCCTTTGAGCCCCCACAGGGCTCATGTGGCCATGAGATGTAGTCGCCACATCTCCTATCCCCTGACCAGCCAGATCTAACAGCATCTTTTCCAGGATATGAATGATTGGAATGACGTTTATCCCGTAGTCCTGGCGACTGAAAAATAAAGTGGCCTCCTCAAAGGACACGAGCAAACGGCAGGTGTCACATATGAGCTGCCACTGGCTGACATCGCAGTTACATAGGGGAGATGGATTGAAGACTTTGGGAACCGCTTGACAACAATATTGAACATGTGCGCAATGCAGGGCGCATGGCACAGCCCTCCTTGACGCAGCGCCGACACCATGTTCTTCCCGTAGTCGGTCACCATTGTTCCGATTTTGAGTTTTGAGGATTGCATTTCTTGATGAATGACACGGAGCAGTTCCTCCCCTGTGTGACTCCCTTCACCCAGGCAAACGAGGTGTAGAACCGCATGACACAGCCGTGCCCTGCACATGTGGTATACTGGTGGGGCACTGTGAATTCTCCCTGCAGTGAAGGCTGAGGAGGCAGACATTGTCGCAGGACCAATGGCATGAGAACGTGGAGGCAGAAGCGGCGTCGCCTGGTCAAGTTGCAGGTTTGGCTGTGCAGGAACCACATTTACCCAGTGGCCATAAAGGACATATACTGTCCCTGACAGTAATTAGAGCTTCACATGTCGGCGCTCTACATATTTGTGCAGGGCTGGTACTGCATGTTTCGCAAAGAAATGACGGCTTGGAACTCTCCACCTTGGCACAAGACATCAGTTCTCTGAAAGGTTCAGAGTCCACCACTTGAAAAGGGAGGGACTGCAGCACCAGCAACTTGGCCAGGAGCACCGTTGGGTGTGTACACGCATAATGCTGTCTCTTGGCAATCACTTCGCTGATCAATTGCTGACGGAATGACTGATGAGTAGGAGCATCAGATCATGGGAAGGACAGACAGCTACTTTCAGCTGAGGTGGTGCAGCCTTGACTGCCTGAAATCGGGTGCATGCCACTGGGTGATGTTGTGGCTGCTGGGGCAGGCTGGACCATCACATTGGAGCCACGGTTCTCCCAGGCCACTTTATAGTGACGATGCATATGTTGACGAAGGACCATGGTGCCAACATTGGCACCGTGCCCACGCTTCACCTTCTACCCACAGATTCTACAAAAAGCTAGGTTCACCTCACCACACCATTGAGTATGTGATTTTACCCCCAACACTTTGCACTGACTGGCTGCTACTGCCGCTACTTCCATGAACCCCTGCACCCCTACTTTCAGGCCCGGTAGGCTCCTGCAAAGTGGGTGGTCTACCTTGGGCAAGTTTGGCTCCTGACCTCCCACTGCTGCCACCCTGCTGACTCCCGGCCACGCTAGCGACTTGCTGGCTCCGCCGCTGCCTCACGGGCAAGCTGCCACACTCTTCTCCTGATGATGATGAAGCCCTTAATTCACCCGGCTCCCAAGTGCGACTGGTTACATCATCATCATCCAGTACTGTCTGCACATCACTGATGTCCTCCTCAATGGTCTCTGGGTCAGGAGCCTGACCGCTCGCAACCCCAGCTCATCACTACTTGCCCGCTTAACAGAGGAAGCTGCGGATGTCTCCACCACATCTTGGCTGGCCAGTAGCTGCTGACTGTCCACAAGTAACACATCCTCGCTGTATAGTGGAGCTGAGCCCACAGCATATAGTACTTTTCTGGCTGAGGGAACAGAAAAGAGCAGAGGCAGGTTCAGGACAGGTGAGGGCACACGGCCTGCTCCTTGGCCATGCCAACTAAGGGTTGTCTCTGACGAACCCACTGACTCTTAGTTGGGGTTGTCTGATGTCATTTAGGACAAAGTCAAAGACTGAGTCAACCATTCAAGAACCGCTGGGTTGCTGGTCAAGACCCGACCGCTAGATGACACCAGCAGCTCAGGTCTCTCAAAGTGACCCCTGCTTCCACGCCCCCTTACTCTGCTGTGACCTATGCCAGAAACATTTAGGCCTCTGCCACTCCCCTGTGCAGGGCCTGTCACTTCTCTGTCTGACATACTGTTAGATCAAATAAATAAGTAGGAAATTAAAACACGCTACAAAGGGCTGTAATTTTGCCACTACACCACACAACGGCTAATACGTTCTTTTCCACCACTAATAAACGAGAGAAGGTTTGACAAGAGTTAACTTTGGCGCTGTACGCCAAATAAAACTTTTTTTTGTCACTAATACACACTACAAAGGGCTGTAATTTTGCTACTACACCACACAACGGCTAATACGTTTTTTTCCACCTCTGACTGAAGGTTTGACAAGATTTAACCGGCACTGTACGCCAAATAAAACCTTTTTACTTGCCACTAATACACGCTACAAAGGGCTGTAATTTTCCCACTTCACCACACAACAGCTAATAAGCCCTTTATGTTTTCCAACACTAAAACAGCAAAAAAGCACTTTACTAAATGTAACTACAGCGCACAAGGGTTAATAAGACCCCAATAATTAGAATTACAGAGGTATGATCTATTGCAAACCTGAAATGAGCAGCTGTATCATGGCAATTTTAAACCCCAGTCAGTGCACCAAGGTGTAATAGGATTTTTCTCTAAACACCCCTATTGAAACCTGTCCTGCTTCAATACTTCCCTCCCTATCCTTTCCCTACACTTCTATTGAGAAATATATATGTTTGATGAGTTTTTCTACCACTTTTCCTAGCGCCTGCAAACGTCTCTCCCTGCACTAAGTTCACTGGAGAATGGCAGAATCCAAGATGACTTAGTCTATTTATAGGGCTGTGACATCACAGGGCTGGCTGGCTGCTGATTGGCTGCATGCATGGCATTATGGGTGATCCCTCCTTCCCACAGTTCCTTGCTTCATGTCCTAACACGTGCAGCCGCCATTTTGGGGAAAAAATAGCAATTCGTCACCACGAATCCTCAGGAAATTCGGATTTGGTGCAAATCGAATAATTCCTGAAATTCAGATCGAATACCACGTCGTCAGCTTCAATTCGCTCATCTCTAGCAGCAACCATTGTATTTCTCAGTGACCTGCACCCCTTCTCCAGCAGTCAAGGCTCCCCCACCTCAACAGATGGGAGCGGTGTTTCCTTCTCATCTTCTACTGGTCCTGATTGCTCCTGCTCCTTCTTGTCACTCATTTCATCAGAAATCGATCACAGAGGCAATTGCAAAAAGACAACATTATGTGTGATCTCATTCAACTGCGAACGAAAGCTGAACGTGCTCCTGGCCAAGTTGCTGGTACTACAGTCCCTCCTTTTTTTTCTCCAAAAAGGTTGTACCAGCCCTGCACACTTATGTTGAACAGAAGGTGGGACAGTCCTTGAGCCTATCGGTGTCTGCACTGCCAACATGCGGAGCTATAACTAAGGTCAAGGACAATATACGTATGTCCTTAATGGCTCACTGGGTAAATGTGGTTCTTGCCGAGCCACACCAGCAACTTGGCCAGGTGACGGCTCTGCTGCCTTTGCATTCTCAAGTTGTGTGTACTTGCCAATGTCCTCCTCTACCTCCTCATCCTCAGCCTCTACTGCAGGCACAATTCAGAGTGCGTCTCCAGCATACCATCTATGCAGAGCACGGCGGTGTCACTCTGTTCTGCACATTGTTTGCCTGGACGAACGGAGTCACACCGGGGAGGAACTGCACCAGTCCAAAATGGGGTCTTTTTTTCCACCTGCTGAAAGGGAGGATAAACAACTACTATCGAGACATCATATAGGTATGTAGTCAGTTGGCCTCTGCCTATGTGTACCATCGCCCATTCTCACGAAGTTCTGACCGGGGGGCTCTCTGCACTCACGCTCCACTGCCGCGACTGCTGGGGGATGGGGGAGGAGCAGCACCAGCTCCATCAGCAGCAACTTAAGTCTGGAGTTTCTAATAAGCACTTTTCTTCACTGGCCTACTGAACAAACCACCCACCAGCAACAGGACATGGAGCAGAACCTGAACCAGCAGGTGGTGTCATACTTGGACTGCACTCTGCCACCCCACAGCCACTATGTTGACTCCTCATGCCATTCCCACCCTCCCCACTCTGTGACAGGGACACTAGTGTCCCTGTTTGGCCTTTTCTCTTTTCTGGATCCACTCCTGTTTTTTTTTTTTTTTTGGCCTTAGCAATACTGATCAATTACTGACCAAATGCTGACCGTGTGAAGGTGGAGGCTCAAAAGAAAAGATCAGTTTTTTTGGGTTGTTCTTGCGACAGATCAGAAGAAGAGAAAACTAAACCGTGATGTTAACACAAACTTACTGCAGATACCCTCTCCACTGTGTCATGGGACGAGTACTTGTATCAGCGTGTAACAGAACAGGTTCTGTAGAAGTCTATGTGGGATCAGTTGACGGTAAAAGGAGTGCACTCTTTCACTCTATAGTACAATCTGCACGATTCTTTATACCTGAGGCTAACATTTCACACTTGAGTTATTTAGTTATGACTCCGTAACTGACCAAATAGATGAAGTGTAAACTGATTCTAGCAGTGAAGTCTGTCAACTGTCATACTGATGCATGTTTCTGCAATGCACAGTGATGTACAATAATGTACAGGCTCCCTGCAGCCAGGAAATAGCTGGATTTTAACTTGCTTTGTTACAAATTCAGTTTGAATCAATTTTTTGGGGGGAAAATTTGGCGAATGGTCCGAATCAAATCAAATGAGTGTCAAAAGTCTTACTCTACACTCAGTGCTACCATGATTACTAGAGCCACATCAACAGTGAAATATACAGTAAGTTCTCCTATTGCCTTCAACAATTTCTAGAACCAGACCTCAAATCTACTTAACTACAGGCCAGGTATTTCCTGAAAAGAGATCAACAAAGACATAGTCATACTGTCCCACCTTTGTTAACTGAATGAAACCCATCTGCAATCTCTGAAATGGGTAAGATGGCCTGGACCCTGACTTAATAGGTCTGAGATCTCTGGTAGCACCCAAGGCTCCCTGACTGAAAGAAGTCCCAGCCAAATGAACAAAGCACGATGGGGCCAAAAGGTTGCTATCATGATCACCGAAGCCCTGTCTTTCTTTATCTTCTTGAGAACCCTGGAGATTAACTGAAGAAGAGGGAAGGCATAGAGAAGACCTTGGTCCCACGGCTGTAGAAAGGCATCCACTGCCGAAGGAGACTCTCCTGCAAAAAGGGAAAAAAAAGTTTCCACTTTTCTGTTGGATCTTGTAGCGAAGAGATCCACCGATCCACCCAAAGCTGTACTAGCCGGAAGAAAACCCCCGATTCAGAGACCACTCACTCTGGTCCAATTTGTGGCGACTTAAAAAATCTGCCTGTCGGTTGTCCACTCCTCTGATATGAATGTCTGACAAAGACAGAACTCTTCTTTCTAGCAAGGAAAAAAAAAATCTGAGCAGCATCTGATGATTCAGATAAGCTACAACAGAACCATTGTCTCTTAGATGCAGATTCCAGAGCAAGGACAAAATTTCCTGCAAGGCTAGAAGAACTGCCATCAACTCCTTTACATTTGAAGAAGCAGCAAAAATTGACCCATCCCAAGGGCCCTGCAGAACCCTGCCCTGGACATGAGCCACCCCAGCTAACCAGACTGGTATCTGTATTATCTGTAGACTATTGGGTCGATCATTCTCCAAGGGACTCCCTAGACAAGATTGTCTGGGACTAGCCACCATTTTAGGGAACTGCATGTCTGTCTGGAAATTAAAAACTCCCTGTCTCACTCCTCCATCCTTCCCGACCCTGCCTGGAGAATCTCCCATTGAAGGCTCCTGGAGTGAGCCTGAGCCCACGGAACCGCTGGGATGCAGGAGGTTAAAGTTCCAAGAGCTGACATGCTCTTTATAATAGACACACGGGGATTCTGACTAAGAAGATCTACTACTGACCTTACTCTCTGGATCCTCTCTGGAGGCAGAAAGGATTTTTGAGAAACAGAGTCCAGTAATATGTTCAGGAACTGTTGATCCTTTTGAGGAATCATTCTGGACTTCTCTATATTTCTTATCCATCCTACATATTTTAGAATGGAGATCACCTGTTCCATCTGGGCGAAACAGGACCGTTCGGACTGAGCTACAATCAAGAAATCGTCCAGGTATGGCACAAACAGGATGTCCTTCTCCCTTATTTGGGCTGCCATTTCCGCTATGAGCTTTGTGAAGATACGAGGAGCCATGGAGATTCCAAAGGGTAGAACCTGGAACTGAAAATGCCTTAGACATCCCTGTATCTTCAGTGCTACTCTTAAGAATCTCTCTGGTGAGCCGGGCATATTGGGAGATGATAATATGCGTCCCTGATATCCAGGACCACCATATAACCTTGTATAGGAGGTTCACTACCGACTTCTTTGTCTCCATCTTGAACTTCCTGTAAACTAGGGACTTGTTTAAATCAAATAGTAGAGCAAAGATTGGATGGCACTGCGGGCATTAGCGAATCCACTGGAGTGTAGATTTGGCGGTAAACACAGCTTTTCTTGCGGACTATGGTGGGCTCTATCCATAAGAAAGTCCAAACAAATACCAAAATAGAGAACAAGGATGGCACTCACCAGTATCATCCAACTGATCTTTATTTTCGTCAACAGATGCACTTACATAATAGGGCAGCACGGGGCGCCACAGAAGCACCATCAGAGCGGCAACGCCCGTTTCACGTTAATACGCTTCCTCAGGCCTCTCAGACGTCATGACGTTAATACGTCATTCTTATACATCAGCATTACACCCGACTGACATGCATAAAAGCAGCCGAGTGTCACATCATATAAAACATATTAAAAACAATGCAGTATTAATGAAATACTTAAACAAATGCTTACAGAAAAACACTCAAATCATTTTTATCATTTAGACCTAATGGGCCCAAAGCGTTTGCCTTAATAATCCAACTGGCCTCCTCACGTAATAATGCGGCATGTCTACTGCCTCCTCTGGACGGATAGGGAACTACTTCTATGCCTGAGAAAGAAAGTACACCGGGATCGCTTCCATGGACCTCCCTAACATGTTTGATTAAGCGAGGGCATCCTTTGCCAGAAGTTATAAATTAAAATGTTCTCTTATTCTCTCAGAGTTCTAATTGTTTTACCAATATAGAAGCGGCCACAAGGACACATTAGCAGATATACTGAAAACCTACTTCTGCATGTAATAAGATGATTTATTCTATGTTGCAGGCCTCCAAAATTCAATAGTTTGCACTGGGGTTATACTTACAAAATGAGCAAATCCCACACCTACAATTCCCTTTGGGTGTAAATTCCCTAATCCACATATCTGATTTCTTTTCTGTATACCTACTCCTTACTAACCTGTCCCTTAAGGTATGACTACATCTAAATGCAACCATAGGTTTATATTGAGCTATGTCCTTCAAGGAATTATCCTTACTCAGAATATCCCAATTCTGATCAGTTATTTTACGTATGGCATCTGCCATCGGGCTAAACTTAAAGGAGAACACAAATCTGTTCAGCTTATTCTTTTGTTTTTTGACTATACATTTTTGGCTAATAAATCCTCCTGGGTAAATTGACTTCCTCCTGTCACTGAAGTCTTTTTGGTGGCAGGAGGGATATAATTTGTTTTCTTTAGATGTTGAAAGTTTATATACTCGCATACCACATGATATTGGAATAGCCTCTGTTAAAGATGTTTTAGAGAGAACAGATAAAAGTCAATATTTTATTCAGTTTACAGAGGAAGCTCTTCATTTCATTTTGTCTAATAATTCTTTCAGATTTGGGGACCAGTGGTACAGACAAAAATATGCCACTGCGATAGGTACACCGGTGGCATGGACTTTCGCCAACATTTTCCTTGGCCAGAGAATTGAAGGAACGCTTGACGCAAAGAGGGTACCCCCTGAGATTTTGCTATATATGCTATATATTTAAAGCATCACAATTTACCCAGGAGGATTTCTGGGGAAGACACTTGAATTCCAGTCTGAATCCCTCCTTTAGGGATTGAAGGATCCAAGCACAGTTTGTAATTTCTCCTGCCTTCTCCAGAATATCATCTAATGCAGATCTAAACAAGTATTTTCCCTCACATGGAATATTACAAAACTTATTTTTAGACACAATGTCCCCTGACCAATTCTTAAGCAAAAGGGCTCTATGCACCGAATTAGCCAGGGAAGATGAACGAGCAGATAACCTAAACGCATCGACGGAAGCATCCGCCAAAAAGTCAGCTGCCTTGGCAATAACAGGGATAGCTTCTAACAACTGGTCACTAGGATTCTTATCCCTGATCTGATCCTCCAACTGCTTAACCCATAGTATAAGGGCCCTAGCAGTACATGTGGCCACGATATTTGGTTTAGGGGAAGCCCCCACAGATTCCCAGGTTTGCCTCAGAAAGCTATCTGCTTTCCTGTCCATAGCATCTTTAAGTTCCTCTAGATCATCAAAAGGCAATGATGACCTGCACGAAACCTTAGCAAATGGAACATCAATTTTATTTGCGCGGTCCCAGAGTACTGAATCCGCGGGGCAAAGGGGTATTTGCGTTTGAATAAAACTGCGCTTATCCGGATTCTTCCACTCATTCGTTATCATAGCTGGCACATTCTTGTGAATGAAAAAAGACCTTTTTTTCTACCTTCCAACCCCTCAAACATTACGTCCTGTCACGATCTCACTTCTTTGGGGTCCTCAATATTCACTGTAGCTCGAATGGCTTTTAGAAGATGATCAATGTCCTGAATGGGGAAGACTGGTCTACCACCTGTATCCTCCTCCGACTCTGCTATAATGTTTTCTATGCAGGAGCGACATAGTAGGTTAATATTGGAGGGGGGTAATTTGGCTTTACATATCCCACATTCCTTATGCTTTGACTTAGCTGACACCTTCTTGGGTTTATCCAGCAGAGGGCAGCATGGAGGATGCTGGAGAGGCACAGAAGGACCTGTCTACCCCTGCACCTGTGGTATGGTTGGAGGGTATGTACGGCAGGGGTTTCTTTCCCCCTTTTTTGACATGTGGGTTTATGATGACATATTGTTTTTTAGGATAAACCCAAGAAGGTGTCAGCTAAGTCAAAGCATAAGGAATGTGGGATATGTAAAACCAAATTACCCCCCTCCAGTGTTAACCTACTATGTCGCTCCTGCATAGAAAACATTATAGCAGAGTCGGAGGAGGATACAGGTGGTAGACCATTCTTCCCCATTCAGAACGTTGATCATCTTCTAAAAGCCATTCGAGCTACAGTGAATATTGAGGACCTCTGTCCAGTACACGCCTTGGATCCGGACCCTCACAACAAGGATTCAAAGGCCATTCTAGCTGGGCTTAAGTGCGGTTGAAAATTCATGTCTCCCGCCCTGGGAGATGAAGTGTCGCAAGATCTTGCTTCCAAACCTTGTGTTCTCACGATACTACATACGGGAGGTGCCTTCACTACCAACTCTTGCGCCTCCGACCTCCTGCCCCAATGTGCCGTGCACTTCCTGCATCGGAAGAAGGTTAATCACCCAGGAGACTTCAAAGGTATGCCATTCTGCTGCTCCCCAAGCCAGCCGCAGATTTTTAACATGGAGAGAAATTACTCCCCAGCAGCAGTTTGTAGGAATCCTCTCCCAGGACAGGAAAACCATCTTCTTAAATATCTGTGGGTTTCCTGGGTGGAGGATCCTCTCTCTTGGTGCGGTCATAGGACGAAGGGGAAAAAATGGTAGTGAGCAGGGAGAAGTTGTAGACAGCGGCGCAACTAATTGCTCTAGCGGCGCTAATATAGGCGTATATCAGTATAATAAATGAGCCCCAAAGTGCTCTATCCCCTCCAGATCACTGTGTCCATAGCCCATGTGGCTGTTGTAAAGCAATTTTCTTAACGCTTTTCAAATGCTTTTCAAAAGTACCTCTAAAACAAGTCAGTCTCTCCCATGTTAAGAAAATAGAATAAAACAATCAGCAAATAAGAACAGATTAGAAAAACCTTATCTATTATTTAGTTTTCACTGGCAGATAAAACCTTTGGTGACAGTTTCTTCAACCATCTCAATTTCAATTAACCACATACCATTTGATAATTTTGTATGCAGACTTTTATAAATACACAATTGTCTGATTACCATATTAAAACATTTTTAAAACAAACCCATTGAAATCAATTTTACCCAATTTTATTGCTTTCACTTGGCAATATTTTACCTAACACTTCCAAATAAACACAATGAAACATCTAGGTATATACAGTACTTTGCGAAAGTATTCGGCCCCCTGGAACTTTTCAACCTTTTGCCACATTTCAGACTTCAAACAAAAAGATATAACATTTTAAATTTTTGGTGAAGAATCAACAACAAGTGGGTCACAATTGTCAAGTGGAACGAAATGTATTGGACCATTTAAATTTTTTGTAATAATAAAACTGAAAAGTGGGGCGTGCAAAATTATTTGGCCCCCTTGCATTAATACTTTGTTGCGCCACCTTTTGCTTCGATTACAGCTGCAAGTCGCTTGGGGTATGTCTCTATCAGTTTTGCACATCTAGAGACTGAAAATTCTTGCCCATTCTTCCTTGCAAAACAGCTCGAGCTCTTTGAGGTTGGATGGAGAGTGTTTGTGAACAGCAGTTTTCATCTCTTTCCACATATTCTCAAATTGGATTCAGGTCTGGACTTTGACTTGGCCATTCTAAGACCTGGATACGTTTATTTTTGAACCATTCCATTGTAGATTTTGCTTTATGTTTGGGATCATTGCCTTGTTGGAAGATAAATCTCCGTCCTAGTCTCAGGTCTTTTGCAAACTCCAACAGGTTTTCATCCAGAATGGTCCTGTATTTGGCTCCATCCATCTTCCCATCAATTTGAACCATCTTCCCTGTCCCTGCTGATAAAAGCAGGCCCAAACCATGATGCTGCCACCACCATGTTTGACAGTGGGGATGGTGTGTTCAGGGTGATGAGCTGTGTTTGCTTTTATGCCAAACATATCGTTTTGCATTGTTTCCAAAAAGTTCGATTTTGGTTTCATATGACCAGAGCACCTTCTTCCACATGTTTGGTGTGTCTCCCAGGTGCTTGTGGCAAACTGTACGCAAGACTTTTTATGGATATCTTTGAGAAATTGCTTTCTTCTTGCCACTCTTCCATAAAGGCCAGATTTGTGAAGTGTTCGACTCTCCCACCTCAGCTGTAGATCTCTGCAGTTCATCCAGAGTGATCATGGGCCTCTTGGCTGCATCTCTGATCAGTCTTCTCCTTGTTTGAGATGAAAGTTTAGAGGGACAGCCGGGTCTTGGTAGATTTGCAGTGGTCTTCCATTTCAATATGATCACTTGCACAGTGCTCCTTGGGATGCTTAAAGCTTGGGAAATCTTTTGGTATCCAAATACGGCTTTAAACTTCTCCACAACAGTATCACGCACCTGCCTGGTGTGTTCCTTGGTCTTCATGATGCTCTCTGTGCTTTAAACCCCTTCCCGACCAGCGCCGTGCATGTACTCGTGGGTGCGGCGGGCGTCATGGCCGGCAAGTCTCTGCTGTTTCTAACAGCAGAGACTTGCCGCTACTTACCGCCATCGGCGGCGTCTTCTAGGGCCTTCTGATGCCGTGATCACGGCATCAGGATGCGTCTGAACCCGGAAGTGGCCAATCAGGTTTGTGTACACCATATGAAAAACTGTAATCCTCGCTGGTGAGGATTACAGTTTTCAAACTGCATTCTTATTCTGGCCACTAGATGGCAGGCCAGGATAAGAAATGAGCAATTATGGAATTTAAATCCATCTAGTAAATCCCTGATTGTTCATAAAGAAAAAAAAAAACACAATATATCAGCTCATATTTGAGCTTTAAAATAGTCAGGAAAAATTATTTTTAAAAATGTTAAAAATATATAAAAAATAAAAATATATAAAAGTTCAAATCACCCCCCTTTCCGTATAATGAAAAAATAAATACCTAAATAACAATAAATATAGACATCATGGGTATCACCGTGACCGAAAACGCCCGTACTTTTAAAATATAAAAAAAATTCCAATACGGCGAATTGGTGTGGCGGAAAAAAGCGTCCAAATGGCGATTTGCAGTTTTTCATCGCTTTTTTTTTCTAAAAAAAATTAAATAAAAAGTGATCAAAAAAGTCATACACACCCCAGAATGGTATCAATAAAAAACTTCAGATCGCCCCACAAGAAAATGAGCCCCCACATGGCTCCGTACACATAAATACCAAAAAGTTATAGGGGTTTAAGATATGACAAGGAAAAAAAAAAAAAGGGCAACAAAACGCAGGAAAACTATACTAATTAGGTATTGCCGGATTCATACTGACCAGTAGAATGAAAGTAATGGGTCAGTTTTAATGCACATCGAACGTTGTTAAATAAGAAACCCGTAGAACTGTAGCGGCAATAGCGTTTTTTTTTGCAATTTCACCTGATTTGGAATTTTTTTCCGCTTCTCACTACACACATAATGCAATATTAAATGGTGGCGTTGGAAAGTACAACTTGTCCCGCAAAAAACAAGGCCCTCATAAAAGCTATGTGAACAGAAAAATAAAAACAGTTATGGCTGTTTGAAGGCAGGGAGCGCAAAACAAAAATGCATAACCGAAAAAACCTCCGGGGGTGAAGGGTTAAACAGAACCGCTGAGACTATCACAGAGCAGGTGCATTTATACTGAGACTTGATTATACACAGGTGGATTCTATTTATCTTCATCAGTCATTTAGGGCAACATTGGATCATTCAGAGATCCTCATGAACTTCTGAATTAATATACTGTCTTTTGTCCAAATCTACGACCATATCTCGGGGTCTCTTTGTTCACTCCTGAAAAACAGATTAGTCACAATTCACACCAAGTTAAACATTTGGGAAAATAGTAAATTAACAAGAACATATTGAACAACAGGCTTTCTTGACGTCCATTAAGTAGAAACTGTAAAATAAAACTCATAAAACTTTAGTTTGCAAAAATGAAAAACACAATACCAAATGTAAAAATGAGCTCAACTTTAGCACGTGGATTTCTTTAACCCAATTCTAAAGGATATCATTACCAACATGTTTTATGTATTAGGAAAGCTTTAAGTACAATTCTCCTTCACAATGGAACAGACAGCACTATTCCATTCATTCTCATTTTCAATACACATCTATTACCTCAGAATATCAACATCACAGCTCCTGGGACAGAAGGCAAACATGCTGATTTAGATTCAGATAAAAAACAATCACTTGAGACATTGATATATCACCAAATTGCCAGCAGTACGCACTGACACATCTACTTTTGAAATGCTGTATAAGGTCTATAGCTACTGGGGTAGATGTCAGACAGGGATCTATCTAAATACTGCATTGCAGCTTGCAGTTGCTGCAATATGTTCTTGGGTGAAATAGCATTAAATATAGGGGCATGCCACTGTTTTCTTTCAACTTCAGGGATAGTTCTGACAAACCACATATCTGCCTAAACAATATCTGGGAAAGGGACTACTGTACATCTGCATATATCATATTTCCTTCTGTAATCTGATTAGATAGGGACCAAGGTCTATACCATCTGGTTTGGGAAACCTTACCTCTTGGTCCTACAATTTCTTGCACAACAACTGGGAATATTCCTCTCTGACCTCTTCTTCAACAGAGAACCCCATAAAAAGTGGTTCCTGCGTGGATGAACTATCTATTGGGGGCTTCCTTGGCAAGCTGATGAAAGGCCTTTAATAGCCTCAAGTTGCATAATGCACTGTACACATTCAAAAGTATTTATTAATTTTGTCTCCCACCTTTTTAGCATTGTCATGGGTCTCTGTATAGGAGTTTGATTCTGTTTTACAGAAGGTGCTGCAGGCCGCACTTACATATGGAGGAGGATTAGGCAATCCACTAAGTGACATTGAAACACTATCTTTGGTACATCTATCATCTATGACACTGGGACTCTGGTAAACTACAAGACTGCAATGCTGGTAGCTTATTTTTGTACTATATGTGCTGATGAAAACCCATGGGTGCTGTTTGCATCAGTCTCATTGAGGCTGCTCTTTTAAGCACCATGTTCTTCCTCTTCTTTTACCTCGTCTTCTCAGTTTTCCACAGGTTTTAATCCACTGTAGACAGTTAAGCAGGTCTCTCACTGCACACAGGTTTCTATGGTAACCTTCAGACCAGAAAGACTGTTATTTGATTGTCTGAGAGCAGGAGTGACCTCACCCCCATGGAATGATAGGACTGAGCTCTGAGTGATTACCTGCAGTAAGCAAAAGGTACAAGTGAGGACTGAGAAACTTTACCGGTAATTGTGTTAGAGATCACAATCTCCTGCTCTATCAGAGTAAGTTTAATATATGCCAATAACTGCTGTAGACCCCTCCCCAGCCTGAGGAGACAGAGTGAGTGGCAAACTGCCTGTCAGCCAGTGGATCAACCTGCTGAGAAAACCCCTTTAAGGCAAGTACTTCTTAGTATATCTAAACGTTCAATAAACTGGGCATAAATCAACTGTCCAGTGCATGTTCTCTATATATATGCTTTCCTCTGACCTCAGGTTTGGAGAGGTTAGCTGCTCTGATGGCTTCTTTATGCTATACATAGAATATAAGGGGGAAAACTGTTTTCTAACATCTCAAATTCAGAAATACAGAAACACACATGTGAAAAAGTACTATAGGTGTAGAAGCCATTGCCAAGCTTTTGTTATCTAGCACTGCTAGTAGTTTCACTTTCTAGACTGTGGAGCAGTATGATGTAAAACACCTAGGGCCTTATGTATGAAAATTGTCTAGGTGTAGAAGTTTCTTTGTTACCCATAAAAACCAAAGCTCCCCTTTCATTTCATATAGTGCTCTGGAGAAATGAAAGGGGAGCTCTGATTGGTTGTTATGGGCAACAAAGAAAGTCTTAGACCTAGACAGTTTCATACATCAGGCCCTTAGTTAGCTGTACCCAGAGAAAAGCCTCATAAGGAAAGATATCTAGTAAACATCTATTATGGACATATCCGTACTATTGATATATGCAAAGTTTGTTTAAAGTTATCACTTAACCCCTTAAGGCCGAAGCTACTTTTACACTTAATGCCGAAGCCACATTTTTAAAATCTGCCATGTGTCACTTTATCAATTCATAACTTTGGATTCTTTCACCGATTCGACTGATTCCCAAGATTGTTTTTTCGTGACACATTGTACTCCACGACAGTGGTAAATTTGAGTCAATATAAATCACCTTTATTTATAAAAAAAAACCCTAAATTTACAGAAAAATTTGGAAAAATTTGCAATTTTCAAACTTTGAATTTTTTCTGCTATTAAGGCAGATAGTGATCCCTCACAAAATAAGTTATTACTTTACATGTCCCATATGTCTACTTTATGTTGCCATCATTTTGTAGATGTAATTTTATTTTTTGGGGATGTTAGAAGGCTTAGAATTTTAGAATCAATTCCTAAATTTTTTTTAGAAATTTTCCAAAACCTATTTTTTTAAGCACCAGTTCAGTTCTGGAGTCACTTTGTGGGGCTAACATAATAGAAACCACCATAAATGACCCCATTTTAGAAACTACAACCCTCAAGGTTTTCAAAACTAATTTTACAAACTGTGTTAACCCTTTATGTATTCCACAAGAATTAAAGGAAAATGGAGATGACATTTCTAAATTTCACTTTTTTGCATTTTTTCCATTTTAATCCATTTTTTCCTGTAACAAATCAAGGGTTAATAGCAAAAAAACCTCAAAATTATTACCCTGATTCTGCGATTTACAGAAACACCCCGCATGTGATTGTAAACTACTGTATGGGCGCATGGCCAAGCGCAGAAGGAAAGGTGCGCCAGATGGTTTTTGGAGGGCGGATTTTGCTGGACTGGTTTTGAGACACCATGTCCCATTTGAAGCCCCCCCGATGCACCCCTACAGTAGAAACAACCAAAAAAGTGCCATATTTTTGAAACTAAGGGATAAGGTGACAGTGTTATTGATACTATTTTGGAGGACATATGATTTTTGATCACTTTTATATTACACTTTTTGTTAGGCAAGGTAAACAAAAATGGCTGTTCTGGCTCAGTTTTTTTTTTTTTTTTTTACTGTGGTTTCACCTGAGGGGTTAACTAATGTGATATTTTTGTAGAGCAGGTTGTTACGAACGTGGCAATACCTAACATGTATAGTTTTTTTTTTTTATTTAAGTTTTACACAATAATATCATTTTTGAAACAAAAAAAATCATGTTTAGTGTCTCCATTGTGAGAGCTGTAGTTTTTTTATTTTTTGGGCAATTGTCTCAGGTAGGGGCTTATTTTTGCGGGAAGAGGTGACGGTTAGATTGGTACTATTTTGAGGGGTATATGCCTTTTTGATCGCTTGGTATTACACTTTTTGTGATGTAAAGTGACAAAAAATGGCTTTTTTGACCCTGTTTTTATTTTATTTTTTTACTGTGTTCACCTGAGGGGTTAACTCATGTGATATTTTTGTAGAGGCAGGTTGTTACGGACGTGGCGATACCTAACATGTATAGTTTTTTTTAATTTAAGTTTTACACAATAATTTCATTTTTGAAACAAAAAAAATCCATGCTTTAGTGTCTCCATTTTGAGAGCTGTAGTTTTTTTATTTTTTGGGCGATTGTCTCAGGTAGGGGCTCATTTTTTGCGGGAAGAGGTGACGGTTAGATTGGTACTATTTTGAGGGGCATACGCCTTTTTGATCGCTTGGTATTACACTTTTTGTGATGTAAAGTGACAAAAAATGGCTTTTTTGACCCTGTTTTATTTTATTTTTTTTTACTGTGTTCACCTGAGGGGTTAACTCATGTGATATTTTTGTAGATCAGGTTGTTACGGACGTGGCGATACCTAACATGTATAGTTTTTTTTAATTTATTTAAGTTTTACACAATAATTTTATTTTTGAAACAAAAAAAATCCATGCTTTAGTGTCTCCATTGTGAGAGCTGTAGTTTTTTTATTTTTTGGGCGATTGTCTCAGTTAGGGGCTCATTTTTTGCGGGAAGAGGTGACGGTTAGATTGGTACTATTTTGAGGGGAATACGCCTTTTTGATCGCTTGCTATTACACTTTTTGTGATGTTAAGTGACAAAAAAAGCTTTTTTTAAACTGTTTTTATTTTTATTTTTTTACGGTGTTCACCTGAGGGTTTGGGACATGTGATATTTTTGTAGAGCAGGTTGTTACGAACGTGGCGATACCTAACATGCTTGGGGTATTTTTTATCTTTTTTTACTAATTTCAAAATTTGAGTTTTGGGGAAAAAGGGATTTTTTTTAACACTTTTTTTTTTTTACACTTTCTTAGACTCAGACCCACTTGGTTCTTGAAGATCCAGTGGGTCTGATTGTTCTATAATACACTACAGTACACTATATAGTGTACTGCAGTGCATTTTCACTCTTGCTAAGCCTTGTCAGGCTCCTGCCTTTAGGCAGGAGCCTGATGAGGCTTAGCTTTCACCATGGCAACCGAGACGCTTCTGAAAGCGTCTGGTTGCCATGGTAACCATCGGGACGCTGCCAACAGCAGAGCAGCGTCCCGATGGAAGGGAGAGGGAGCTTCCTCCCTCTCATTCTGGCCACACCATCGGCGCTGCCAGCGCCCGATGGGAGAGGGAGGGAGCTCCCTCCCTGTTTAACCCCTTCCCATAACAGCGGTCCCTACGGACCGCGGCATGGAGGGGTTAAACTGCTGACATCAGGTGCCAGCACCGATGTCAGCAGTTTCAAGCAGAGTATCAGCTGTGTGCTGATACTCTGCTTGAAAACCGCTCGCCATCCTGAGTAATCATTGCGGGCGGCACTCGCGCCACAGCCGCCCGCACATCGCCCGCCGCGCCGCTATATCTCCCCCCACCCACCCAAACGGCCATCAGAGAAACAGTGGGGTGGGGGGGGATATATTTATATATATTATATTGATTTTTTTTTTTTTATGTCACGTTTATTGCAGCTACGATCGCTGCGATTGGCTAGTCTGAACAGACTAGCGAATCACAGCGATCGCTAGCCCGGACCGCCCCATTGGTCCCCGGGCTGGTTAGCTGAGACCCCTGGCTGTAAGTAAACAGCCGGGGTCTCAGCTCTGTCACCATGTCATCAGACATGGTGACAGTTTTAATGCCTATGACGGCTTAATCCCGTCATGGGGCGGCAAGCGGCTCCTGCCCATGACGGGATAAGCCGTCATTCGGCGTTAAGGGGTTAAACACTGCACCATGTATGAGGGAGTCGGAGTTAGGGGAAATTGAGGAGTCTGAGTTGGAGTCGGGGATTTGGCTTACCGACTCCACAGCCCTGCTTTCAGAGCCTTTTTTGACTGCTTGGTTCCGATCAAAGAAGAGTGAATCAGACTCTCCTTCTCTTGGCTGTTCCTACCCCTGGACACCGGTGCCACTTAAACAGCCAGTATGTGAACACAATGAGTTGCACCTCACCGGTCTGCATCACACACACAGATTACACAGACCAGTGCCAGTTGCTCGCACTCAGCAGCTGCACACTGGGCTCCAACTGGCTCACACACAGTTTTTCAGATATTCACACACTTCACCACCCCCAGGCACCATTAAATCCAAGAAAGGCTGCCTCCAGCTCCAATGGAGACTAAGGGGCTCATTTAGATTTTCCGGAAGCGATGAAGGCTCTGTACTCACGGCTTTCTGGTCCTCTGCTGTTGGCTGTGAGACTATGGAACTCTCTCCCTGAGTAGGTGGTGATGGTAAGTTCACTAAAAGAGTTCATGAGGGGCCTGGATATATTTCTGGAGGGTAACAATATTACAGGTTATAGTTACTAGAGATGGGTCGTTGATCCAGGGAGTTATAGTATATAGTTTCTCCAGAGCACTATATGAAATGAAATGAAAGGGGAGCTCTGGTTTCTATGGGCAACAAAGAAACGTCTACACCTAGACAATTTTCATACATAAGGCCCTAGGTGTTTTACATCATACTGCTCCACAGTCTAGAAAGTGAAAACTACTAGCAGTGCTAGATAACAAAAGCTTGGCAATGGCTTCTACACTTATAGTACTTTTTCACATGTGTGTTTCTGTATTTCTGAATTTGAGATGTTAGAAATCAGTTTTCCCCTTAATATAATATGTATAGCATAAAGAAGCCTTCAGAGCAGCTAACCTCTCTGAACCTGAGGTCAGAGGAAAGCATATATAGAGAGAACATGCACTGGACAATTGATTTATGCCCAGTTTATTGAAAGTTTAGATATACTAAGAAGTACTTGCCTTAAAGGGGTTTTCTCAGCTGGTTGATTCACTGGCTGACAGGCAGTTTGCACTCACTCTCCTCAGGCTGTGTGGGGGGGTCTACAGCAGTTATTGGCATATATTAACTTACTCTGATAGAGCAGAAGATTGTGATCTCTAACACAATTACAGGTAAAGCTTCTCAGTCCTCACTTGTACCTTTTGCTTACTGCAGGTAATCACTCAGAGCTCAGTCCTATCATTCCATGGGGGTGAGGTCACTCCTGCGCTCTGTGACCTCACGCTGCACACATCAGGTCACGGCAGAGCCCACGGCAAGAAGAAGAGCGCTGGATATGAGTAGTGATAGCGTCCAGAGCAGGAGAGGTAAGTGGATTTTTTTATTTTGTGATCGGAGGCTGGGGCTGATTGATTTATGGCTAGGGGCTGATATGAGGTCTCAATGGGGGTCATTCACATTGGGGTCTGAGCTGAGGTCTGATTAACTTTGGGGGTCTGATTGTTGGTCTGATCTAAGATCTAATGGAAAATATTTTTTTCTTATTGTCCTCCTCTAAAACCTAGGTGCATCTTATAGGGCGCAAAATACAATATAGCTGATAATAAAGCATCCTCTGCCCTATTAACCCCATCTTATCTTACCATATAACCCTTTCCTTAGCCCTATACTAGGATTATTAACCCCTACATTGTTCCTAAACCTCCTATTTACCCTTTAAACCCTTGGTTTCCCCTTTAACAGTAGGGACAGCTAGTGCTATGTGGGGAGGGGCCAATGGGGTGTGTGTATGTGTGTGTGTGTAGGTGATTGTATATTGAGTGGATAAAGTATTGATATTTGGAGGGTGAGTTTTTATAGTGTCGCATTTTCATAGTGTTTAGCTGTAGTGTTGATATATGTACTATATATACACACATAGTATGTTATACAGTAATTGGCCATAGATGCTGTAGTGTACAATAAATATATATTTTATTAGTATTCAGTGTGTAGAGTCTTAGTCGCAGTTGTAGTCCAAGTACGCAAGTTAGGATATAAGTAAGGGACAGACCATTAGCAAGGAGGCGGAGTCAGAAGCTGCCACCAATTGTCTTATTAATATTCGGCATTGATATTAGTAATGAATTGTTTTCCTAATACAGTTGGCCAGCCAGGTCCACACTGCTTTAATTTTGCTCCTCTGGCTCCCCATATGTTCCTTGGTGGTATTTAGTTTACGTTAGCTGTGACTTCTGGATTTGGTATTGTTTTCTGGCTATCTGGTTTTATAATGCTCTCCTGATTTCTGACTTCAGGCGTGTCTGGCTCTCTAGTTTGCTTCTGGCGTTCTTGGCACCTCGTTAACCAACTTGCTTTTGACTCTGGTACCGTACGACTACTCTCATTTTGTTTTGTTTATTCCCTGTTTGTGTGTTGCTCCCTCATATACGTTGTATAGAGACTGTCGACCAGTTGTGGGGTCACCACAGGGTGACTGTGCAAATAGGCAGAGATAGTGAGTCTGGGGAGTTTTAGGGCTACACTATCCCTGTGTGGGGTGTGTGTGCATGCTACATTACTGTCATATCCTGACAGGTACATTTTCCTGTTTATCATGTGCGCAGTATTCTATTGGGGGGATCAAGGGCAACTAAATTCTACACCCTTATCCTCATACAGGACGCTACTATCGACTGCAAAATTCTACTTCACAGAAAGAAATCCATGTGGACTCAACATAGAATGCGATTTTAATTTTACTCTGTGATTTCTTCAGGCACGTTGACTGGATAGACAGCACAGACTGGTTTACTGCAGGGTGAGAACTCTCCCTTTCTTCCTTCTCATACCAACTGCTATCACACACACCATAGTAACATAGTTTATAAGGCCCAAAAAAGACATCTGTCCATACAGTTCGGCCTATTATCCTACAAGTTGATCCAGAGGAAGGCAAAAAAAACCCTGTGAGGTAGAAGCCAATTTTCCCCACACTTTAGGGAAAGAAATTCCTTCCCAACTCCAATCAGGCAATCAGAATAACTCCCTGTTATCAACGACGCATCTCTAGTAACTATAACCTATAATATTGTTATCCTCCAGAAATACATCCAGGCCCCTCTTGAACTCTTTTAGTGAACTTACCATCACCACCTCCTCAGGCAGAGAGTTCCATAGTCTCACTGCTCTTACAGTAAAGAATCCTCTTCTATGTTTGTGTACAAACCTTCTTTCCTCCAGACGCAGAGGATGTCCCCTCGTCACAGTCCTTGGGATAAATAGATCATGGCAGAGACCTCCCTCAGTCATCTTTTTTCTAAACTAAATAACCCTAATTTTGATCATCTTTCTGTGTACTGTAGTCCACTGTAACGTTAAATGAATTTGAAAGATTTGCGACTGAATAATTTTACGCAGGCTATGTGAATAATTATATTTACTAATTGATTCAATATACAATAAAAAACAAAGAAATCACATACAGAATAATAAAAAGTAAATACACATCACTAGCCTAAATGGGGTGGAGACTCCGTTGATCATGCTATAACCCATGGCTGTCTACCCCTGTTATAAACACATGACCGACACCCCAGGGTGTACAAGAGAGATAGGGCAATCATACTCACATCCTATGTAGATGGAGGCCTGGTGGAGTCTGCTGAGAGAAGGTGGGTAACAGAGTTTTAACCTGTTAGCCCCTCCTCCAGTGTGCATCACTCATGTCTCTGAGATCACTCAGGAATGTGGTCTTAGCACAATTGGGGACGGGACGTGTTTCTCTCTCTAACCCACTTCATTACAAGAGAAACTTATAATCTATTACACAGAGTATTAAACAGAATTAAAGGGGAAAACCAATCAGTTACTTA
>ONZH01011619.1:0-74743 GCA_900303285.1 Rhinella marina
AGGAGAAGGCCCCAAAGTAGCCGAGGCAGAGGCAGATGTGGAGGTGTCCTGGCTGGAGGTCTGGACCGCAGTGGCAGCACACAACAAAGGGGAAGAGGCCAGTGGCAGCAGGACCGGGCGCAGTTTGTATTGCGTTTGCTCTCTCCCACTCAGCCCAGTGCTTGACTTCCAAGTGACGCCGCATGCCTGAGGTGGTCAGATTGCTCTTCTCAGAGCCCCTACTCAGTTTTGAGTGGCAGAGTGTGCAAACCGCGCTCAGGTTTGTCATCCGCACAAACATTAAAAAATCTCCACACCAAGAAGTACGAGGCCTCGATGGGGGAGCTTCGCGCGACTGCCCGCTGCCGGGAACAGCTTCGGCCCTGCTGGCTGTGGCCTCACTTCTCTGTCTGGACTGTCCTCTGCCTCTGGACATCCCTCTGCCTGTGGACATCCCTCTGCCTGTGGACATCCCTCTGCCTCTGGACATCCTCTGCCTCTTGCTGCCTTTTCGGTGCTGCGCAGACCACCACCTCTCCACTGCTTTCCCCCGTTGGACATCACCCCTGGCCAAGTGGGGTCGGTCATTTCGTCATCCACCACCTCCTCTTCCTCACTCTGCTCCTCCTCCTGCCCACTGGAACATTCAACAGCCTCCCTTGATGGCAACTGCGTCTCATCATCATCATCATCGCTCATGATAACAGATGCTGGTTCAGGGTCCACATCAGCAGGAGATGGCGAATACTCAAGTGGTTGGGCATCACTACAAACAAATTCCTCTGCTAGCTCCTGGGATTCTTCCGGCACATCTGAAAAAGGACCCGAAAGAGCTCCCTGGGAGGGGTCAAGGGTGGGATGACTCTGTTGGCCAGGTGTGGAGGAAGGAGGGTCAGAGTGAGACTGTGTGGATGACTGGCTGGTGGACAACTGTGTGGAAGCGCTATCGGCTATCCATTGCACCACCTGTTCAACCTGCTCAGGCCTCAACAGCGGTGTAACCCGCCCCCTGCTTAACTGTCCCATAAAGGCAGGGATTCTGGATGAGCGGGATCCTGGCTGACCCTCACCAGCACGCATTGTATCCCCACTGGCTTCAACAAGGCCCCCAACAGCATTTCCGCGCCCCCGTCCTCGTCCACGTCCGATTCCGCTAGCCCCCCCGCCGCATTTTTTTTTTTTTACAATACTTTGCCTTCACAGCCGTGAAATTAGTTTGCAAGAGAACGCACAGTACAGTTGCCAGTTAAGGCCTATAGATTGTATTTTTCAAGGTACACAGCCGTGTAGTAACTGAACAGACGGTGGGTATGAACACCAGTTATGAGAAATTACTTTGCAAGAGAACGCACAGTACAGTTGCCAGTTAAGGCCTATATATTGTATTTTTCAAGGTACACAGCCGTGTAGTAACTGAACAGACGGTGGGTATAAACACCAGTTATGAGAAATTACTTTGCAAGAGAACGCACAGTACAGTTGCCAGTTAAGGCCTATAGATTGTATTTTTCAAGGTACACAGCCGTGTAGTAACTGAACAGACGGTGGGTATGAACACCAGTTATGAGAAATTACTTTGCAAGAGAACGCACAGTACAGTTGCCAGTTAAGGCCTATATATTGTATTTTTCAAGGTACACAGCCGTGTAGTAACTGAACAGACGGTGGGTAATGAACACCAGTTATGAGAAATTACTTTGCAAGAGAACGCACAGTACAGTTGCCAGTTAAGGCCTATATATTGTATTTTTCAAGGTACACAGCCGTGTAGTAACTGAACAGACGGTGGGTATGAACACCAGTTATGAGAAATTACTTTGCAAGAGAACGCACAGTACTGTTGCCAGTTAAGGCCTATAGATTGTATTTTTCAAGGTACACAGCCGTGTAGTAACTGAACAGACGGTGGGTATGAACACCAGTTATGAGAAATTACTTTGCAAGAGAACGCACAGTACAGTTGCCAGTTAAGGCCTATATATTGTATTTTTCAAGGTACACAGCCGTGTAGTAACTGAACAGACGGTGGGTATGAACACCAGTTATGAGAAATTACTTTGCAAGAGAACGCACAGTACTGTTGCCAGTTAAGGCCTATATATTGTATTTTTCAAGGTACACAGCCGTGTAGTAACTGAACAGACGGTGGGTATGAACACCAGTTATGAGAAATTACTTTGCAAGAGAACGCACAGTACAGTTGCCAGTTAAGGCCTATATATTGTATTTTTCAAGGTACACAGCCGTGTAGTAACTGAACAGACGGTGGGTATGAACACCAGTTATGAGAAATTACTTTGCAAGAGAACGCACAGTACTGTTGCCAGTTAAGGCCTATATATTGTATTTTTCAAGGTACACAGCCGTGTAGTAACTGAACAGACGGTGGGTATAAACACCAGTTATGAGAAATTACTTTGCAAGAGAACGCACAGTAACAGTTGCCAGTTAAGGCCTATATATTGTATTTTTCAAGGTACACAGCCGTGTAGTAACTGAACAGACGGTGGGTATAAACACCAGTTATGAGAAATTACTTTGCAAGAGAACGCACAGTACAGTTGCCAGTTAAGGCTATATATTGTATTTTTCAAGGTACACAGCCGTGTAGTAACTGAACAGACGGTGGGTATAAACACCAGTTATGAGAAATTACTTTGCAAGAGAACGCACAGTACAGTTGCCAGTTAAGGCCTATATATTGTATTTTTCAAGGTACACAGCCGTGTAGTAACTGAACAGACGGTGGGTATAAACACCAGTTATGAGAAATTACTTTGCAAGAGAACGCACAGTACAGTTGCCAGTTAAGGCCTATAGATTGTATTTTTCAAGGTACACAGCCGTGTAGTAACTGAACAGACGGTGGGTATGAACACCAGTTATGAGAAATTACTTTGCAAGAGAACGCACAGTACAGTTGCCAGTTAAGGCCTATAGATTGTATTTTTCAAGGTACACAGCCGTGTAGTAACTGAACAGACGGTGGGTATGAACACCAGTTATGAGAAATTACTTTGCAAGAGAACGCACAGTACAGTTGCCAGTTAAGGCCTATAGATTGTATTTTTCAAGGTACACAGCCGTGTAGTAACTGAACAGACGGTGGGTATGAACACCAGTTATGAGAAATTACTTTGCAAGAGAACGCACAGTACAGTTGCCAGTTAAGGCCTATAGATTGTATTTTTCAAGGTACACAGCCGTGTAGTAACTGAACAGACGGTGGGTATGAACACCAGTTATGAGAAATTACTTTGCAAGAGAACGCACAGTACAGTTGCCAGTTAAGGCCTATAGATTGTATTTTTCAAGGTACACAGCCGTGTAGTAACTGAACAGACGGTGGGTATGAACACCAGTTATGAGAAATTACTTTGCAAGAGAACGCACAGTACAGTTGCCAGTTAAGGCCTATATATTGTATTTTTCAAGGTACACAGCCGTGTAGTAACTGAACAGACGGTGGGTATGAACACCAGTTATGAGAAATTACTTTGCAAGAGAACGCACAGTACAGTTGCCAGTTAAGGCCTATAGATTGTATTTTTCAAGGTACACAGCCGTGTAGTAACTGAACAGACGGTGGGTATGAACACCAGTTATGAGAAATTACTTTGCAAGAGAACGCACAGTACAGTTGCCAGTTAAGGCCTATAGATTGTATTTTTCAAGGTACAACAGCCGTGTAGTAACTGAACAGACGGTGGGTATGAACACCAGTTATGAGAAATTACTTTGCAAGAGAACGCACAGTACAGTTGCCAGTTAAGGCCTATAGATTGTATTTTTCAAGGTACACAGCCGTGTAGTAACTGAACAGACGGTGGGTATGAACACCAGTTATGAGAAATTACTTTGCAAGAGAACGCACAGTACAGTTGCCAGTTAAGGCCTATATATTGTATTTTTCAAGGTACACAGCCGTGTAGTAACTGAACAGACGGTGGGTATGAACACCAGTTATGAGAAATTACTTTGCAAGAGAACGCACAGTACAGTTGCCAGTTAAGGCCTATATATTGTATTTTCAAGGTACACAGCCGTGTAGTAACTGAACAGACGGTGGGTATAAACACCAGTTATGAGAAATTACTTTGCAAGAGAACGCACAGTACAGTTGCCAGTTAAGGCCTATATATTGTATTTTTCAAGGTACACAGCCGTGTAGTAACTGAACAGACGGTGGGTATAAACACCAGTTATGAGAAATTACTTTGCAAGAGAACGCACAGTACAGTTGCCAGTTAAGGCCTATAGATTGTATTTTTCAAGGTACACAGCCGTGTAGTAACTGAACAGACGGTGGGTATGAACACCAGTTATGAGAAATTACTTTGCAAGAGAACGCACAGTACAGTTGCCAGTTAAGGCCTATATATTGTATTTTTCAAGGTACACAGCCGTGTAGTAACTGAACAGACGGTGGGTATAAACACCAGTTATGAGAAATTACTTTGCAAGAGAACGCACAGTACAGTTGCCAGTTAAGGCCTATAGATTGTATTTTTCAAGGTACACAGCCGTGTAGTAACTGAACAGACGGTGGGTATGAACACCAGTTATGAGAAATTACTTTGCAAGAGAACGCACAGTACAGTTGCCAGTTAAGGCCTATAGATTGTATTTTTCAAGGTACACAGCCGTGTAGTAACTGAACAGACGGTGGGTATGAACACCAGTTATGAGAAATTACTTTGCAAGAGAACGCACAGTACAGTTGCCAGTTAAGGCCTATATATTGTATTTTCAAGGTACACAGCCGTGTAGTAACTGAACAGACGGTGGGTATGAACACCAGTTATGAGAAATTACTTTGCAAGAGAACGCACAGTACAGTTGCCAGTTAAGGCCTATATATTGTATTTTTCAAGGTACACAGCCGTGTAGTAACTGAACAGACGGTGGGTATAAACACCAGTTATGAGAAATTACTTTGCAAGAGAACGCACAGTACAGTTGCCAGTTAAGGCCTATATATTGTATTTTTCAAGGTACACAGCCGTGTAGTAACTGAACAGACGGTGGGTATAAACACCAGTTATGAGAAATTACTTTGCAAGAGAACGCACAGTACAGTTGCCAGTTAAGGCCTATAGATTGTATTTTTCAAGGTACACAGCCGTGTAGTAACTGAACAGACGGTGGGTATGAACACCAGTTATGAGAAATTACTTTGCAAGAGAACGCACAGTACAGTTGCCAGTTAAGGCCTATATATTGTATTTTTCAAGGTACACAGCCGTGTAGTAACTGAACAGACGGTGGGTATAAACACCAGTTATGAGAAATTACTTTGCAAGAGAACGCACAGTACAGTTGCCAGTTAAGGCCTATAGATTGTATTTTTCAAGGTACACAGCCGTGTAGTAACTGAACAGACGGTGGGTATAAACACCAGTTATGAGAAATTACTTTGCAAGAGAACGCACAGTACAGTTGCCAGTTAAGGCCTATATATTGTATTTTTCAAGGTACACAGCCGTGTAGTAACTGAACAGACGGTGGGTATGAACACCAGTTATGAGAAATTACTTTGCAAGAGAACGCCACAGTACTGTGCCAGTTAAGGCCTACTATATTGTATTTTTCAAGGTACACAGCCGTGTACTAAGTGATCAGACAGTGTGTATGAACACCAGTTATGAGAATTACTTTGCAAGAGAACGCCACAGTACAGTTGCCAGTTATAAAACCTATATATTGTATTTTTCAAGGTACACAGCAGTAGTGCCAAATATAGTTTGGTATGTAGCAGAGCACCTAATACACCACTAATGCCTCTCTCTGTCCCTACTCCAGCAGCTATCCCTGAATACAGCAGCCGTTCTCTGTAAAGTCTATATTGTAGTAAGCTATCACTGAAGTCCACTGTAGTAGCCCTGATAAGGGCTTTTAATCACGCTCCTGCCTGTCCAACAGCTAAAACCTGTCTCTCCCTTCTCCAGCCTCTGTCCCTGACTAAGTTCACGCAGCATATGCGTACGAGCAGGAAGAGCTGAGTTTTTAATATTCGAGGTCACATGGTTTTTCCAGCCAATGCATGTAGACGCCGTTTTCGCGCTGCCAGCGTGCTCAGCGTGCCTGTCATACCCCCCCTGCATGGTGATTGGTGGAAAAAGAGCGCCAGGGAAGGTGGGAGGGGAAACGAATTCTAAGTGCGCCATCGCCGTTATACTCGATTGAAATCGAGTATGCAGAATAGCGTAGTATTCGATCGAATACCGGCTCGATCGAACACTACTCGCTCATCTCTACTGATGATGTCATCAGTATCTGATCGGTGAGGGTGTGTTGAGAAGGCACGGGCGCTCCTGTGGGCGACACAGCCTTCTCGCGGCTTGCCAAGCACAGCGCCATACATTGTATAGTGACTATGTTTTGGTATCATGCTGAGCCCCATTGAAGAGCGTAACTGTTATTTCAGATAATTTTCAAGAGTACATGAATAATAACACTATTTCTGTCCATTATATCTGCCATTTTTACCAGTTTTTCCATCTGCAATCTGTCTGTAATTCTAATATATTTCTGAACTAGTGGGTGGAGACTAGCTGGTAGATACAGGACAGCTGGTAGATACAGCTGCCCAGATACAGGACATGGATAAACAGGGGATCCTGCTTCCTAGCGCATCCTCAGAAGCAGGAGTGGATCCAGTGGTCAAAAAAGTATACGTCTTTCCTTTATATTTGCTTTTACTTGTCAATCCACTTCTGGCTTTGGCTAAAAAAATGCAATGTAACCTTTTTTTTTTTTTAATTTTCTTTTAAGCTGCATATAAAACTAACCTAAATATGCAGTTGTCACCAACCTCCCATGACGATCATTTAAAAAATGCAGTCTGGTGGTTCAAAAAGGTGAACACACAGACAAACTGGTAGGATGTAACATCATCTCATTGCAACATTGCATCTCATCGTAGCCCACCAACAGTGTAAATAGTCGTATTATGGTGGGATCATAAGTTCGGGAAATATAGGCTTAACAATACTTAGATGCATAAAGAGTTTACTAAACTATGATAAAAGATATATACAAGATATACAAAGATTAAGTATAGTAACAGTCATCAACAAATGGGCCAGCTCTATCGACCAGAGCCCAATATAGCACTCAGCCGACGTTCATATGATACAAAAAGAAGTGATGGTAGCAAGTCATCTTACCCTCATGATGTCTTCAATAAAGGTGATCTCTCTGTTCCAAAACTAAGTGTTTTCTACTCTCCTCACCCCTCCTAGCCCCACCTAAAGGTTAGTACTAGGCTTGAGCGAATCGACCTTTTGATCCAGGGGCGGACTGGGAACTTAAAGTGGCCCTGGAAAAAATACTAAAAGTGGCCCCGTTTTGTAGTCGGGTCCAAATTGGTGGAAGGCAGGGCCAGCAATACCATATTGAGGCACATTATACCACCCCAACAGAGCCAAATACCACAGTCCATCACAAAATACTGCCAGCAGTACAAAATACATCCCCAAAAACTTCCACTGGCCGGCCGCGAGGAGGGCTCAGGCGGCCCCCCTGGGCTTCGGCCCACCGGGAAATTTCCCTGTAAGGTCTATGGCCAATCCGCCCCTGTTTTGATCATAGATCTGAAGTCGATTCGTTCAAATACTTATATTTTAATGCTGTATCTGTACAGCATTAAATGTATTGCCTCCGTGGAGCTAAAGTTCTTCTTGCCCAAAGTCGCACAAGACTTTAGTTAAAAGGAGACTTTCACCTCATTTTCACCTATATAACTAACAGCAGTGCCCCATAGAAGATTGCAAACACATCCCAAACATACCTGTGTGCACTGTGTGTCTGTATTACATGTCCAGGAAAAGTACTTTTATTCTGCAGGAAAACAGCTCCCAAGTACCCAGCTGAAAGTGAAAGCAAAAACAGCTTTCTCTCCAGACTCAATTTCTAACAGCTATATCTTCTGATATAGTGGATATAATACTGGTATCATTTGAAAGCTTGGAATGCCAGCTTTCAAAAAAGGTCAGAACCATTTTTCTATCTGCTACCAATCCTAAGATATGGGCAGCTAAACCAGCCCTCCCCCTCTTCAGTCTGATTTGCTTTGGGCACTGGGATGTGTCTGCAATCTTCTGTGGGGCAGTGCTCTTAGTTATATTGGTGAAAAACAGGTGAAAGACTCCCTTTAATTTCTAAAGTACTGAAAAACATTTTTAAATAGCAATCCGAACTGGGCGACTTTGCGCGACTTTGGGCAAAACAAAATTTGACTCAACTGAGCCAATGTATTTTAATGCTGAATGGAAACAGAATTAAAATATAATTATTTGAAAGAATCGACTTTGGTTCTATGATCCGAAGGTTTATTCAGTCAAGCCTAGTTAGTTTGCATGTACAGTACCTTACCTTATACTGCAGAAATGTGGCCAGGTATGGACATCTCTATGCAGTTACCTGAAGTTAAAGGGGAAGAACTAAATAAATCTCTAGCTTTTTACACTAGGACAATCCAATCAATGGTTGACTCCACTGGTGGAGTGGAGTACATTTAACACTTTGCTAAACAAAAGATTTTCCTGCCAAAATGTCTTAAAAAAGTGCTACAGCAGTTTCACCTAACCATGACTTGCAGAGTAATAGTCAAGGTAAGTGGCTTTTTTAGATGTTTCAGCAGCAACACAGATTGTGAAAACAAGATTGATTTTCAATTTTCAGCCCAAAAAATATACCTGTAAATGTACACAATGTGGCACGCAATAATGAATGAAAGTTGACACGAGGACAAGCAGTGGCACGCTGAAGAAGACAGCGCATCATTACCGACTGCCAGCTTCTAGAGAATATGTTATTCCTTAGAATGATTTAAAAAATATAAAAAGGTAACAAATTATATGTGCTATCAAGAAGATCTTCAAATGATCTACAATTGCAAACATACAATGGAGGAGCAAATCTGACCCTGTGCAGCCGCAGGCTTTTACACTCCCTTGATGAAGGAAACAAATGCTGGACTGGTTGAACCAAAGATAGAAGTATAACATTATGCCTATGCAAATAATCCCCACCTAAGAAATGTAATGGCATCCATTGCCTATGCATAGCATATGAATACATGAATATACTCAGTCTAGTGATTTATCTGTGGCTTCGAATAACTAGTGTATAGACCAGAGAGCTCAAACTCGTGGCCCTCCAGCTGTTGTAAAACTACAACTTCCATCATGCCAGGAGAGCCTACAGCTATTGCGGCATGCTGGGAGTTGTAGTTTGGCAACAACTGGAGGGCCACGAGTTTGAGATCCCTGGTATAGACCAAGGAACGGGCGTTGAGACTGAATGCCAGGGATCTACTTGTTCTATGTGAGTTAACTTGGGTTTCTATCGAAGAACATTTCAAAACTAATTTTTTAATGTTTTCATTTTAGATTCATTACCTTCATAACATGATAGGGTCTCAGATAATTTCCACTACATGTTTGTTTGTAGCTAATAGAAGTATTCTTAAGGTGCATTTATACGGCTTAAGAATCGGGCAGATTATTGGGAACGACGGTTCCTGTGATCAGTTGTTCCTGACAATCTGGTCATGTAAATGTGAATCCGATCACCTGATGAACAAGCAAAATGTTTGTTCATCAGGTCATCCTTTAGTTCATGCAGGCACCACCGATCATGGCTTCTGGGCAGCAGATAGTGCTGTCTAAACAGAGATCTGCTGCTCAGAAACCATGATTCTGCATGAAGACAAGAGATCACTATACCTATCCCACCTCCTCATACTGTGAAGGAGATCGCTTCAAGTACATGCGTGGTCTGCTTCACTGAACGAGCAGCCGACTTTCGGGAAGGAACACTTCCCTCCCAACCATTGGCGGCTCAGTCGGCCAGTGTAAATCCAGCTTTAATCTTCTGTGATTCCTTGCTAAGGCATATTCAAAAGATGACAGAACAATGTTAAAGTGGTTTTCTGGGGTTCAGTAACTATTCTTTTACAAGGAAAAGTTATGCAGTTTTATAATATAAGTTGAGTAAGTTGTTTTCTCTCATGTTTTCTCTAGTCGCTTTTTATTATGTTGAAATCTATACTGTTCTTCCCAGAGAATGAAATTTGCCCTTATATGGAAAAAAATATGGATGACATCCGTGTGCATTCCGTATTTTACGGAATGGAACAGCTGGCCCCTGATAGAACCATGGACAATAATAGGACATGTTCTATTTCTTTGCATAACGGAAATACAGACATACGGAAACGGAATGCATACAGAGTACCTTCTGTTTTTTTTGGCGATCCATTGAAACAAATGGTTCCGCAAACATCCCCAAAAAAAAGGAACGGACACAGAAAGAAAATACGTTCGTGTGCATGAGCCCTAAAGCTGATATAACCCAATCACTGACATCTTTGGTTAAGTGATGGACTTGACATTAAAGGGGTTGGCCAGGATGTTAATAATGGTGGCCTATCTTCAAGATAGGCCATCATTATCATATTTTCAGGGGTCTGATACCCCCCATCCCCTGCTGATCAGCACCAGAAGTCAGCAGTGCTGTATCTACATATTTCAATGGAAACAGCACTGCACTAACCAGCTCAACACACTAAACAATGAATTGAGGTTTCTAGTTCTGGTGCAAATTTATGGCGCTAGAGCTACAAGGAAGATGCTAATAGGAGGTGGTGTTGGGTGTACAACCCTCTTTAATAACAAAAGTCTAGACAACCCCTTTAGGGTGCATTCACAAGACCATATAAATGGATCCGCATCCGTTCTGCAATTTTGCGGAAAGGGTGCGAACCCATTCATTTCAATTGGGCTGCAAAAGATGCAGACAGCACACCGTGTGCTGTCCACATCTGTTGTTCTGTTCCGCAGCGCCGCAAAAAATATAAAGCATGTCCTATTCTTGCCGCGGACAATAGGCATTCTCTATATAGCGCTGGCCATGTGTGGTCCGCAAATTGCGGAACACACACGGCCGGTATCCATGTTTTGTGGATCCGCAATTTGTGGACCGCAAAACAATTACAGTCATCTGAATGATGCCTTAAGGTCACTTCCAGATCTATGCACCAGGCAGGAACAAATGCCAGGACACTGCTGTATGGGTCTTGTAGTACTACATTCCACTCTTTGCAACTTGTTATTTCTTGATTATGCAGATATACAGTACAGACCAAAAGTTTGAACACACCTTCTCATTCAAAGAGTTTTCTGTATTTTCATGACTATGAAAATTGTAGATTCACACTGAAGGCATCAAAACTATGAATTAACACATGTGGAATTATATACTTAACAAAAAAGTGTGAAACAACTGAAAATATGTCTTATATTCTAAGTTCTTCAAAATAGCCACCTTTTGCTTTGATTACTTACTTTTGTTAAGTATATAATTCCACATGTGTTAATTCATAGTTTTGATGCCTTCAGTGTGAATCTACAATTTTCATAGTCATGAAAATACAGAAAACTCTTTGAATGAGAAGGTGTGTCCAAACATTTGGTCTATACTTTATATATATATATCTCTTAATAATATAAAAATGAATTTCTGTCTGTCTGTCTGTCTGTTCTCTATGCGCGACCAAACTACTGGACAGATTTTCACCAAATTCGGCACACAGGTACATCAGGTGTCCGGGAAGGTTTTAGACCAGGTCTCATCTCTCTAGGACGTACCGTTCCCGAGATATTCCCAAAATATGATCTCCATTAGCCAACATTACAATTGGGAGCTTTGGTTTTAAACTCCAACTGCCATTCTCTGCAAAGCCACACAGGGAGGGCAGGTTTCCATAACAACCAGGTAATTATCAGCAGCTGAGGATCTCATCCATTTCTATTTACTGACACTGTTAAAGGTATTCCGGTTACCATAAATATAACTTATGTTTTTTTCTATTACTACAGTTCAGTAGTAATAAAAGATGTTTTCCTCCACTGCTGCCTATTGCGTGGGCTCATAAATAAGCATGGTATTGACCTTTAATTCAGGCCACCCTAAAAGAAGTACTTAAAACCCCCGCCCCAGGTCTCACTAAGCCACACCCCCGACTCGATCAGGCCACACCCCCTTTCACTCCGCAGCCAACAGAGATTGAAAAAATAAAGGTAAAAATCAACTTCTGTCAGCTGCAGGGATGGGTGGGAGGTTGACTTTCTTTCTGCAACAACACACACAAACATTAAATAAAATAGATTAAATCCACCCATGCGAAGCGTCTTGCTAATCCACGCCCCCGACTCTGTCAGGTCACGCCGACTCCCACTTCGCAGCCAACGGGAATTAAAAAAATGAAGGTAAAAATAAACTTCTGTTTGCTGCAGGGGTGGGAGGGTGAATTTCTCTCTGCAACGACACACAAAAATTTTAGATGAAATAGACTAATTATAGACTACAACCGTTCGAAGCCTTTTGCTAAGCCACGCCCCGTCTCTGTCAGGCCACGCCCCCTCTCACTCCGCAGCCATTCTGCAAACGACACACAGAAACATTAAATGAAATAGATTAAATGCACCTATGCGAAGCGCTTTGCTAAGCCACGCCCCCGACTCTGTAAGGCTACGCCCCCTCCCACTCCGCAGCCAAAAGGGATTGAAAAAATAAAGGTAAAAATCAACTTCTGTCAGCTGCAGGGATGGGTGGGAGGTTGACTTTCTTTCTGCAACGACACAGCAGAAACATTAAATGAAATAGATTAAATACACCCATGTGAAGCGTCTTGCTAATCCACGCCCCCGACTCTGTCAGGTTACGCCCCCTCCCACTCCGCAGCCAATGGGGATTGAAAAAATAAAGGTAAAAATAAACTTCTGTTTGCTGCAGGGGTGGGAGGGTGAATTTCTCTCTGCAACAACACACAAAAATTTTAGATAAAATAGGACTAATTATAGACTACAACTGTTCGAATCGTCTTGCTAAGTCACGCCCCCAACTCTGTCAGACCACGCCCCCTCTCACTCTGCAGCCATTCTGCAACGACACACAGAAACATTAAATGAAATAGATTAAATCACCTATGCGAAGCGCTTTGTTAAAGCCACGCCCCCAACTGTGTCAGGTCACGCCCCCTCCTACTCCGCAGCCAACAGGGATTGAAAAAATGAAGGGAAAAATAAACTTCTGTCAGCTGCAGGGGTGGGAGGGTGAATTTCTCTCTGCAATGACACACAAAATTTTAGATGAAATAGACTAATTTCAGACTACAACCGTTCGAAGCATCTTGATAATCCACACCCCCAACTCTGCCAGGCCATGCCCCCTCCCACTCCGTAGGCAACGGGGATTGAAAAAATCAGCTGCAGGGGTGGGAGGGTGAATTTCTCTCTGCAATGACACACAAAAATCGTAGATGAAATTGACTAATTTTAGACTACGACCATTCAGTACTAATAAAAGATGTTTTTTTCCACTGCTACCCATTGCGGGTCCCCATAAATTACCATGTCATCGACCTGTAATTCATGCCACTCTGACCCCCGCCCCAGATCTCGCGAAACCACGCTCCGACTCTGTCAGGCCACGCCCCCTCCCACTCCGCAGCCAACGGGGATTGAAAAAATGAAGGTAAAAATCAACTTCTGTCAGCTGCAGGGGCGGGAGGGAGGTTGGATTTCTTTCTTCAACAACATACAGAAACATTAAATGAAATAGATTAAATATACCCGTGCAAAGCAATGTTTTCTTCCACTGTTACCCATGGCGTGTCCTCATAAATTACCATGGCATTGACCTGTAATTCTGGCCACCATCAAAAGAAGGACTTAAAACCCTGCCCTAGGTCTTTCAATGTCACGCCCCCGACTCAGTCAGGCCATGACCCCTCCCACTCCGCAGCCAATGGAGATTGAACAATTGAAGGTAAAAATCAACATCTGTCAGCTGCAGGGATGGGAGGGAGGATGACTTTCTCTCTGCAACGACACACAGAAACATTAAATGAAATAGATTAAATATACCCGCGCAAAGCAATGTTTTCTTCCACTGCTACCCATTGTGTTTCTTCAAATTACCATGGCATTAACCTATAATTCAGGCCACCCTGAAATGAAGGACTTAACCCCCCCCCCGTGTCCCATTAAACCACACCCCCTCCCACTCCGCAGCCAATAGGATTGAAAAAATGAAGGTAAAAATCACCTCCTGTCAGCTGCATTGACTTTCTCTCTGCAACGACACACAGAAACATTAAATGAAATAGATGAAATATACCCAGGCGAAGCCGGGTCTTTCTGCTAGTATATATATAAATTGCAATAAATCCTCACTGTTTGCAACATCCATTGGGATTCTAAATGCCGTCGCTACAATTTATCTAATGTGCTTATGTGACACATCTGAGTGCAGACTGTGAATGAAGAAGCTCTTTCTTCTTCTCTCCCAGCAGGAAATCTCAGGTAACATTCAGTAGTAGTACATAAAATAATCCTGCAAATAAATTCAATGCTAAAAAAAACGCATTTCTAAAGGTTAGAAACTACTCCATAGTCTTCTACACATGATCCACCATGATTTTTGCATGTAGAATCAGTCCTCCCCATTTAATGAAAATAGGTGAAAAATCTTCTGCATTTCCTAACATCCACAGTCCCCACATGTGAATGGAATTTACAAAATCTATTGAAAATCATCCCCCCTGTACAATGTTATGCTAAATCATCCCAGGTTTGGAGGGGATTGGAACACATTTGCAAATTTTCTCCTCTGAGCAGTTTTTCTGAATTTGCAATCGCAATATTTTATTCAATGTATATTCCTTTAGGTGCTTGTAGATATATTCTACAGATTAGTTAACAACTTATACAGGGATTATATGATCATTCATTCTTTGGACAGATTCAGGCGTGAAAATGCTATGTTGAAGTCTAATAATAATATTATATAGCGTCAAAATGCTACACATAAAAATCAGACATTAATCAGTAACAAACTAAACAACAATTAACACAATGAGAATGATGACCCTTCTCATAACAGTGTCTACACATGATCTATCTCCAGTTTGTCATTGGCCACAAAAATACTATATAAGAGGTAAAGAGTATAATTTCCATATAAAATAAATTGAATTTTAGCCCCTCCAAAGGCTGCAAATATTTAACACTGGCAATAAACTTTACAAACTTTCACACTAGGGATGAATGAATCTAACTAACCGATTTGTCTCATTAGCAATAGTTCTTCACCTGTCAGGCGCTGTCCCCACAGGTGAAGAAACACCCACTTGTGTGTTCATTTACAGGACTGGACATCCCACCTGGCCCTGGCAATCCGGCCTCTGTACCTCTGGTCCAAGTAGTGGTGGAAGTGTAGAGGAAGTGTAGCGGCACATTCACATTTGTAGCTACAGCAGCAAAAGCAAAGCATCTATGCCTGCACCGCTACTCATAGCAGTGACGCAGGCGCCAGACTGACAGAGTCAGGCGGCCCTGTTAATCAACAGGCAGTTGATCATTTCTTCACAGCAGCAGGTTTTCAGCTTTTTCTACGCCTGGTTTAGGCGTAGAAAATGGTTTAAATTTAGGCCAGATAGGAAGCTGGCTTACATTAAGAAGCGGTGCTGGATGCACCAAAGTTATGTAGAGGCCAGCTCCTCTACATAACTTCGGCGATCCACCGCCAGAGCAGGGGCTTTATTAAGACCAGTGTCTAAAACGCCGGTCTTAATAACCCCCCCCCCCCCCACAGTGTTAAGTGTATAGAGTGATTTGCTTCAGTTATATAAACCTCCTGACTCACGCTGCCTATACTATCTGTGTGTGCTGACTCCAGTGTAGTTCTATGAGATGTAGCTTTACACTGGTCTCCTTGCCTCCTGTATGTAAAAGCTGACAGGAGAGAAAGAGTTGACAGGGCAGAGAAGGCAGACAGGCTCAAGCTGCATCACGTAGAAGAACATGGAGACCTTACAGTGTGAAGGGACAGCAGCTGTGTCACTAATCTGTTTTGGCTACCTTAAGCGCACACGGAGCAAGGCAGTGAGTTGAGACTCCTCCCCATCTGTCTATGCAAAGCCAGGAATGATGGGAAATGTAGGATTCATTTGAAAAACCATATGAGGGAAGACAGAATCAAGATGGCTGCAAGCCTACAAATTACACATCAAATCAAATCAAATCGTTATACACAAGTCATATAGAGAAGCCTCCATCTTATACTGTAATAATGGCTTATTCTGCACTATATAGGGAGATAAAAAATATAAATGCAGCCTATTTATTCCTAGTTTCTGGGTTTCAGACCCCACTCTCTTTAGGCTAGTTTCACATGTGCGGCAGGGTGAGCCTGTCCCCAGTTCCAGCAGAGAATGCCGGGAATCGGCCGGACACAAACTGCAGCGTACAGCGGTTTCTGTACGGTCAATTCTCAGCATTTTTGCAGGACTGTGCCACAAATGTGAAATCAGCCTTAGTGGGCGAAAGTGACTTAATGTGTCAAGCCAGCCACATGATCCCCATAATAGTACAAATAGTACAAACCACCGTGCTCCTGTAATGGTGTCGTTCACAGTAACCCTATACTAGAGGGAGATTTTTGCTTCTGTGCTGATATCCTTCTTTAGTAATAAGCATCAACTTTCTCTAGCTGCTTACTCTATAATGAAAGACTGTTACACAAAACAGATCGCAGTGGTTTAAGACTGACTGCTCCTATTGAGGTCTGTCTCAGGGCAGTGAACCCTTTCCATATTCGAATGTGAAAAGAAACATCTGAAATTCATGTCTTAAACACTAGGTTTAGAGAATTAATTCGGCCCATGTAAAGAGATCGTTTCTAGTGTTGAGCGAGTTCGGCCGAGCATGCCTACGCTCGGGTCCGCTCGGTGTTCAGCCGAACACCGAGTTTACTTGAGCGCAATGCTCGAGTCTCTTCCCCGCACTGTAATATTGATTTGTACGCTAATGCATACGAATTTGTATGCTAATGCGTACGCATTTTGTACACTAATGCGTACGCATTGTGCGCTAATGCGTACAAATTCAGTTATTTAGCATACTTTTACGAGTGAAAGGAGTAAGAGAGGAGAAGTCGCGATTCTGACCTTTTTCTATTAACCAGACACCCTCCCCTCTTCCGAGCGGGGGGTGCCTGGTTTAGTCCCATTGACTAACATTATGCTCGGATGCTCGGCCGAGCACTCGAGCAACCCCTAGTGCTCCGCCAGAGCACGCGAGCATACGAGCACAGAGGTGCTCGCTCAACACTAATCATTTCCTATAAATTGCAGATATTTTTTACTGTGGTCACCATTGGTTACAATGCACTTTTCTAGCTTCCGAAATATAAAAATTTCTTAGCTTAACACCTAATATTCCTGTTTATTAATGTAATCTGTCTTATTCATTGCTTTATATGTAATTTATCAACAATGCATCCAAACAAATTTCTCTCATTAAAATTAGTGGAGCATTTATAAAATAAATGCAGATAAGTGCTGAGACGGTAAATTTAAACAATCACAGAGATAATTCATAATGAATTCGTTTTGTCCTTGGGAATGATAACTACATTGAACAAGCAGACCTCCCATCACCATAGGGCGGGTTGATTCAGCATATATACAGTAGTTTATTAGAGGTTATTGCACCATAAGAGATGATATTAACCATAGAAATAATGGAAGTTGTTATAATCTAATGTCTATGGCGCTTATCAGAAACTCTTAGGGCCATATTACAGCGCCACTTGGCAGTGGGAACAGTGATGGATAATAACACATCGGAGCTCACTTGGGCTGATGTAAACTGAATGTGGAAGGAATGATTGGTACGGCGGTCGTTCCTCCTTCATTCAGGTCTATTGATTATCCGTAGCCCATCCCTGATTATAGAGGGAGATGTGCTGCCGATCATCAAGCAACTTTCATCCTGATAAAAGATTCAAATCAACCGACAAATGAGTGTTGAATGGCTGCTCGATTATATGTACCAATGATCTGGAAGGAGCATTCCAATGATGAACCCTTGTTCCGGACAATTGGCCCAAAAATCTTGTGGTCTAATGGGGCCCTTATATATCAATTCTCAAGGGAAAAAGTGAATAAGATAGTTTGTAATTTTCCTGATTGATTCTATTATTTCTCTTGAGATAAACAACTACCGAGGTGCCTAAGGGTCCCTTTACAAGGCCCCATGTAGTCCGATGTACCAAGTGATTGTCGGTGGGAGAAAGCTGCAATTAGACTGCACGATCTGCTATTGGTAAATGATTTAGGTCACCACACCAACGATCCTATTAGCCGATGAATGAGGTACGAGGTGGCACCTTTAAACAGGCCCTTAACAGTTCCTCAATCCTATTGCTTCAAGCAAGGCTCTCTCCATAAAGATAACTAGTACCCACTTGGATCCCTGATAAAGGTCCTTCACCCAGCTAAGCAAGTTCTCTCTGCTCTACACTGGACAATCACCCAGAAACAGCTGTCTGCAGATGAGTTACTGGCTTGACTATAATCCTACATTATGTCTCAGACCTGTTGAAGGCTGAACATTGACTAATAGGATAGTAACCTTCCAGCTTTGTTTTCTTTTTTGGAAAGTGAGTTTTGGTTACTGGAGCTTTTACAAAACTACAATTCTCAGCATGCTTGGACAGCCTATTAGGGTATGCTGGGAGTTGTAGTTTTGCAACAGCTGGAGGGCCGCAGGTTGAGCACTCCTGGGTTAGTCCATGATTATAAAAACCATTGCTGGCTATATCACTGACTATAGCTGTGATCTATTTTTCTGCATGTTAAGGTAGTGTACCAGGAAGCCAAAATTGGAGGGCGAACAAAATGGGTCAAAACGTGAATGGGGGGGTGGGGGTTAATCAGAAAAAATGAGTATAATGTGGTTTATTATATTACACCAGATGGAGCATTTTTTCACCAAAAACCCGGTTAAGGAGTTATTTGAAGAAAAAAAACTTGTAAATAAAGAGGTTCCTAAGGGCTTGAAGTTAACAGAGGTTATACTCTGGCCATAGACAACTAGCTGACCGAGAAGTTGTAGACACGAGGGAAGAGTAAAATTTCGAGTGTAGAGAAGGAACTACTGCCTGTAGACTTCTAAATTGCAGCGTCTGTTCACAACAATATGAATTTCCAAGGCAATATCCATCTTTGCTCACATCATCGACTACATCCTTTGAATGTGCCACAGAGGGATTAAACATATTAAAACCCAGTTATAAAAAAATCGGCATAAATATGTGGCGTGGTGGCCAAGTTATTAATACATTACTCGTTTAACAATCCATGGCTCCCTTAATGTAAGGGATGAGAAATAAAAGGCAAGCATGAGCTGCTCCAATTCTACAAGCAATTCTGCCCAAAATATTCACAGCCTGCATAAAGCACATAAAAAGGATATATGACTTGATTATTTAGCATTAAAATTATGGGACAGCAATCAAAATGTGCCTTTGGTCGCTGTGCACTTGACAGTTGTAGTGTAATTAGAGGCTAAACAACCATGTTACTAAATATACTCTGGAGTTACTTGGAAAATCTACTGCTATAAAGACAATTTTATGGGTCAGGCAAATCACACAGTTGAGCTGTTTTATACCTGCTGGATGGTGATTTAGGATGGGAATTGAAATAAGCGCATTTAAAGGCTCCCTGTAAAATGTAATGTAAGAAAGTCGGCTCTTAAATACTAAGATGTCATATTTAACACTGAATTTTATAGATTTAATACTGAAGATTCTATAAGGTGGATTGTGTAGATGATCTTTCCTTTTTTAGACTTGAATGCTTCTATTACTGTTTATTGGGAAATGGTATTTGGCTAGCTCAGGGTATAAAGATTCTGATATATATAAAAAAAATTACATGTAAAGAATTGGAGTGTAGGGAGGTGTAACTTAAAGGGATTGTCCAGGTTTTTACACCTGTGAAGAAATCCATACTTACCTGCTCCTCACCACTCAGTTCAATCTCTGTGGTTTTGGTCTCTCTTGGTTGGATTTCAGGACCATGTTTGTCAACTTCTGCATGGAGAGGGTCAGATGCCTCACTGAAGCCAAGCCTCTGCAGTGGCATGTTCCCAAGTGCCACATGAGCTAGGAGTGATGTGTTGCTTGGGGGCACATCACCACTAGTGTTGAGTGAAGTGAGCTTCGGATGCTTCATCCAAAGTCGCTTCATTCAAAACTTCGCATTAATACTGTACGGAGATCCGTCTCCATACAGTATTAGAATGTATGGGCCATACAGTATTAGAATGTATGTAGCGTGTGACTTCCTTGAATAGCTTCAGTAGTTGATTTTTTCAAGTGGAAAACCACTTTAAAACTTGAAACCAAATTTGGCTTTGGTTCCCAGGTACTAGTCGGAACTGAAGCCGAGTTTGGTTTCAAGCTTTAAAGTGGTTTCCCAGTTTAAAAATCAATTACCGAAGTTATTCAACAAAGTCACATGCGACTTCACGAATAACTAACTTCAGCTCATTGGAGCCCATACATTCTAATACTGTACGGAGACGGATCTCCATACATTATTATTCCAAATTTTTCCATGAAGTGACTTTCGATGAACACTAGTCACCACTGAAGCCAGTCATTGATAGGCATGTTCCTAAGTGGCACATGACCTAGCAGTGACATGTTGCTCGGGGACATGTCACCACTGAAGCCAGCCATTGGTAGCAGTAATGAAAGTGACCTTGTCCTTGCACAACTGGACAGATGGGGATAGGAGGCCCAGTGGACAGGATGGGGACCATGTCTGTCAACTTCTGCATGGATGGGGTCAGGTGCCTCAATGAAGCCAGTGACTGACCTCAGCAGTGGCATGTACCCAAGGGGCACATGACCTAGTAGTGATGTGTTGCTTGGTGACACGTCACCACTGAGGCCAGTCATTGGTAGCAGTAACATATTTGACCTCATCCATGCAGAAGTAGACAGATGGAGACAAGAGCCTTGGAGCCATGGAGCTGAAACAAAGTGTGGGGAGCAGTTATGTATGGATTTCACCACAGGTCATGAAAGCAGGGGAAAAAGGGGGTTTAAAAATATTACATGGACAGTCCCTTTAAACTGAATGTGTCACCTATATTTTTCCCTACCATTTGCCATTTCCCTACATGTGCCATTTATAATACTGGTGTATTATTTATAACAAGCACATTTCGGCCCATGCCAGATCCAGAGTGAAATCACCACCACAGAACCTCCATATAGCTACATTACAAGGGCACAGTGTTCTTTAACCAATCAATAATTCTGACCAATTTGTCAAACTAGACCAAAAGAGGTAAACATATAAAAGCCATATGTAGAGATTAACCCTTGCACTGCTGCAGAATGAGGTGAAGTTCCGTTCTCGCCAATTCTCACACATGCATAAGCCACAGGAATATTGCAGCTTTACTGTGTTGTATTAATGTGAGGAACCTTTTTAAATATCTTATGCCAGTTTAAAGTCATAATCAGTAGTTGATGATGCAAACTTTTCTTTGCCTTCTTCAAGACAACACTACCTGAATGTATAGTCCGCTGTTGTCAAAGAGGCAATCATCAAGCTCTAGCTGGATTCTGGATGAGTTAATATATGGACAAAATTCAGGGTTATCAACTGTACATTAATTCGCAGATATAGAGTATGATAAATATAAAGGACTTCAGGACATTGTCCATACCAAAATACATATTCGATTCTCTTTGAAGCTAGAGGTCCTTTGAACATCTGTCCTCTGGAACCCCTTTTTCTAAATGCTGGGAATTTAAGTGGTCACTTTGCAGAGAAAACGTAGAAGCGAGTCTGTGGAGATAGTAGGACTTGTGGAGTCAGAGTTGGTAGAAAATAAATAGCTTGTTGCATATCTACCTTCTTAGAAATTTAGGAATGTTTAGAAATTTGAATGATATGGTATGTTCTATTCAAGGCCTGGAGAAGGAATTGTAGAATTGGGATTCAGTTTTTGATAGTTGGAGTCTGAGTTGGATGTTTGGCTTAGACACTCCACAGAGGTGCTTTAAGAAAGGGGCTCAGCACTAAACCCTTAATTCTAAGGATTGGTGGGGATTAAGCGAATCGAAGTATAGGAAATGGATTTCAATTTGAATTTCAGGTAAAATTAGATTTGCCGCAAAGCCGAATTTCCTTGTGCATTGTGGTAACAAATCAATTTTACCTGAAATGGCGGTTAAAAAGAAAAAAAAAATCATACTCACCTCGTCCGTTTGAGCGCAAAGAGGCTGCCGCAGCCATCCGAAATCTATTGCTGGTCATGTCGTCGCCAGGCAGCGTGATGACGTCATGACGCACTTCGTGAGGTTTCGCGCAGGATCTTCAATCAAGGTGGCCATGGCCCTCTCTTTTAGCTTTTTTTAACTGATTAACCCTGAAAGCCCTCACTTTTCTGTCCCCCATCATTGAGCCTGCTACATACAAAGAAATGTGTTTTGTGACGAAGTAATTCATCACAAAGCAAATTTCTTTGTGAAATTTGGTGAAGCAGCCGAATCAAATTTTTGAAACCATGCTCACTAGTGAGGATCCCAAAGGTCAGATGTCCACATATCTTAAGACGACGGCATATGCCGGTGATATCACATTACTTTATAAGATGGGAAAAACCCTTTAATATCTATGGATGATACAGCAACTGTACAGTGAGCATGATATGTACTAAAAAAAAAATCTATCACCCCTTTAACAATTGAGTAATAACAGAATTTAGTATACACTTGATATAAAACATTCAATAGAAGAAGTCTTCACCAGAAGATCAGAGGATCATCGTGTAACTTTAATTGGATCTACCATACCTGCAGGCTAAAACATCAGGCTTTCATTTCTCTAAACACCTGGCTGAACAGTATCTGAGCAGGGTTCCTTTGATTCACTCTTTCACTATATTATTTGATAATTTCTTAGCCTCTTTCAAGACGAGAGTACTTCACCTTGCTCATGAGCATCATCAATGTACAGAGATATCTAATCTCTCTCCAAAAAAGTTGTGGCTTAAAATGGGATGATTGAGTACTCTACCAGACAGTCCTTGTTGTGAAGTCACTTTTGATTTCTGCACTGTGCCGGGTAATTCTTACTAATTGGAGCTGATTATTGAAGTTTTTAGTTATTGAAATTTCCTCAAATGATGTGTCAGAAAATCTGGAAAATCTGAAGATGACTCTTAAGACGTTCTTCTATCTTTAATAGTTTGCTAGAATGTATCCACAATCTGATTACACTTATTGAACTGACGCCAATCTTCAGATGTTTACACAATTAAAAAGAAAACTTCTGCCACAGACTGCAGAGTATTGACATGGTTTAAGTCAAGGGTTATTCGAGGATTTTATTATTCATGCCCTATCCTCAGGATAGGCCATCAATATCTGATCTGCAGATGTTCTAAACCCTGCACCCCCTCCAGTCATATTTTTAGGGTAGCTCCGGCAGTGGAAGCGGGTGCCAAACCTACACAACTCTGTCTAATATGCAGTGGACAGAGCTGATAAATGCACCAGAGCTACTCTGAAACAGCTGATGGGCGGCCATGTGGGGTCTCTGTCCTCCACTAAACAGATATTGATGGTCTATCCAGAAGATAGGCTATCAAAAATAAAATCCTGTAATACTGCTTTAAAGTTTTCTTTTTTGTTTTTATTTGTAAAAAGTTTATTTTTTAAACTTAAACTACTTACACACTTGTGGCAGCAGGGTCAGGCAGGCTGTTCCGGTGGGGGAACACCCTGCTGTATCCGTGCTACCGCAAGTCCACCGTGCTACCGGAAGTCTGCTCTGGCCCCATTCACTATAAACATGCAGAGAGTCCGGACAAAAATGACAACACTCTGTGGTTTTTATCTGTCCAACTCTCGGCATGTTTCGGCGGCACAGTGAACTTGCCTTAGCACGGATCCGTCAGGGTGCAACTAGTTGGAGGTGTGTCCCTGCACAGTCTGAAGCTAAGCAATCAGATCTGCCAGTGTCAATCTATACAGGGGCACAATAACCTTAAGATCCAAATTTTCCCTTGATACAAAGAGTACATGCCCCGTATGTTATAGTAGTCTCCTGCCTGATGACTTATACCAGGATTATCACTGGTTAAGTTATTCCAAAACCTATCTTCAGTTGGCTAATTCTAAAGCCTTTCTGCACACCAACTCCGACTCCCCTGAAGATTCTCTAACCGGAGATGAAACACCAGGTGTAGGGAATATTGTCTAATAGAGACGATTAGGAATCTACCCAAACTAGCGACAGATTTCTGACGGGGTCTCCGCTATCGAGGCAGGTGCTCTGCATGTGTTAGGTAGGGTGCATCTAGACCCTTTCACTACCCACACAAGCTATAATAGGGATATTTACACCAATTACCTTACACCTCTACAGTCCTAGACCCTCATCTCTACAAGGAACCATTGGTTCTACAGGTCCAGAATTACGGATGACGTCATAGTGTGATACCAACACTACAGAACGTCTAGCAGGAATAATAAAGGAATTGCATGAATTAGATTAGAGCCATAAAAGTAGATGTTTCAGAAATTTTATTCCAGGGAGGATGCAAGTAGTTACTGAAACAAACATGTCAGGAGAGGGGACAGATCCTCTTTAATTCTACTGAAAAACTAAAATGAAGCTACGAAATATAGCTGTCATCATAAAAACAGACAATAACATTGATCATCGGTTTCCTTTCAAGATATTTAAAAGTATGCGCACACAAATAAAAAAAAATGTGCTATATTTTCCTGTAAGAAGCCACGACCCCACGTCACAGCACATACTGTACAGTCCGCGCTCATTAATTTGGAAGTATTTGTTGATGAGAATTTATGGGTTGCTGTCCAAGGTTAATAACAGAACAAAGTAATTCACAACTGCGATAGAGGCAAAAGTACAGACAGGTGAACAGGTTTATGGGAGAAAAAGTGATAATTATGATTTCCCTAGCATAGCCTTCATTATTACTGAGGGCACATTCTTGTTTTTGTGGCGAAAGGTGACAAGTTCATATCTCAGTAGGGAAACCGGGACACATTCCTACATTCAAAGTGTAAGCGTGCTGTCATGGAGATGACAAATGTTGTGAGATTGCAGTTTATATTGTATGAATAAACAAACCAGTATGTGTAATTATCTCTCTGGAAAAGTCAATTAAGCAGAAGAAAGCTTGGGAGACATGAGAGTCACTGTCTGGGCTCTGCTTCTCCTGCATCTTGCATCAGCTTCTGCAAGAAGAAAGTACTCTGGGTAGAATGTGTGTATATACATATGCATCTTAGAGATGAGCAAAGTGTTCAAAAATTCGATTCGGCTGCTTTGCCAAATTTAACAAAAAGCACATTTCTCTGTAAGTAGTGGGTGAGCCGATTGCGCAGCTCCCCGTCATTATACCCCTTAGATCCCACATTTTTAGTTGATAGTGGCCAACCCTTAAGTACAGGGCCCATTTTTGGTTTCTGGTTTTGCATTTTAATTTTTTCCTCCCCACATTCCGATAGCCAAATGTTTTTTGTGTTATATATGACTTTTTGATCAATTTTTTAGGAGGAAAAGGTGACTAAAAACGCACAGGGAATTTTTAAAATATTTTAATTGTTCAGACATTTTTGGACAGGGCGATAGCTAATATGTTTACTTTATTGTTTTCATATGTTTATATGTAAAATTGGGAAAAGGGGTTATTTAAACTTTTAATATTTTTTTTTTTTACTTTTATAATAACTTTTAACCCCCTTAACCCCTAAAAAATCCCTCCACGTCACAATCAGACATGATTTTGCATCTTTTCTTGTGATAAAGTTGCATATTTGAATTGCCCCTATTCTGATGACTGTTCTGGCTTTATTTGCTGTACGAGGTAGGACTTGCTAATTCAGCAGACACTAAAAGCTGCAAATCCCAGCATGCTCCACTTTTACATTTCTTGTGTCTCTTTTTACCATTAGTGTTGGGACATCAACAATTACAAAGTGATCTCAAGAACTAAAACATGCCTCATTGTTATACAACTTGTTAAGGCTTGTTCACATCTGCATTGGAAGCTCCAATGGTGATCTGAACTTGCCCTTACTGTAGCATATGGGCCCTTATTAAATGTTTCTCTAAATTAGCAACCGGGGATTTTTATGTTGTCTTGTTAAAACTTTCAGAGACTATTTTGCCATGTGTACAGTAGGAAATTAATAAAATTTTTGCTTGGATTAACATTAATAATATGGGCGGGAGCTGCAGTGCTATTTTTTTGTACAGAAAATATAATTAGTAATAGAACTTAATAGAATATAACTCCCAACGGATAATGTGATATAGGATTTAAAAAATTAATTAAGCACACTTGTGAAATTGTGCAGAACACTCCACTTAAGGAGGCAAAATGATATCTCCCATGACCTGGTTGGTAGACATTGTGGAGCTGTGTTGATAGTCTGATATCCTTAACCCCTTCTACTCCGGTCTAGTTTTCACTTTCCTGCCCAGGCCTATTTTTGTAAATCTGACATGTGTCACTTTATGTGGTAATAACTCTGGAATGGTTTTATTTATCTAACCGATTCTGAGGTTGTTTTCTGGTGACACATTGTACTTCATGTTAACAGTAAATTTGGGTCAATATTTTTTTCCTTTATTTATAAAAAAAAATTCAAAGTTTACAGAAACTTTGGAAACATTCACAATTTTCACAACAAAGACAGATAGTAATACCTCACAAAGGGACTTACGAAATAGAAACCACCCATAAATGACCCCATTTTAGAAACAGCACTCCTCTAATTATTCAAAACATATGTTAAAAATGTTGTTAATCCTTGAGGTGTTCCACAAGAATTAAAGGAAATGGAAGTGAAATTTCAAAATTTCAGTTTTTTTGGACATTTTTTCTTTCAACACACCAAGGATTAACAGCAAAATTAACCCCAATAAATATTACTCTGATTCTGGAGTTTACAGAAACACCCCATATCTGGTAGTAAACTGCTCTTTGAGGACATGGCAATGGTCAGAAGGGAAGTAGCGCCATATGGTTTTTGAAGGGCAGATTTTGCTAAAATGTTTTTTGGGCCCAGGTTGTATTTTAACAGACCCTGATCTACCCCTACAGTGGAAACCCCCAAAAAGTGACCCCATTTTGGAAACTACAGCCCTCGTGTAATTTTGTAGGGAGCATACTGAGCACTTTGACCCCACAGGTGTTTTACAGAATTTAGAAACACTTGGCTGTGAAAATGAAAAATGTCATTTCTTCCAACAAAATGTTGCTTTAACCCCAAATTTTTACAAGGGGTAACAGGGGAAAAAGCACCCCATGATTTATTACCCATTTTCTCCTGAATAAGGCAAGACCCCATATGTGTACTGTATGGGCACACTGCAGGACTCAGAAGGGAAGGAGCGCCATATAGCTTTTGCAGCACAGATTTTGATGGATTGTTTTACAGGCACCATGTTGGTATTGCACAGTCTTTGAGGTACCAGTATATCTATTTTATGACAACCATATGTGATCCATTGAATAACCCTGGTCAAGTGTAGAACTTACCTCCTTATAGAAACTGACTAAATTAGTTTAATAGAGTTGTCATACTGTCATGTGAATTCTACACTAACTGTTATAATGAGGGTTACCTTTCAGATGATATCTTCCCCTCCAGCAACTGACAATAGTTTCTTTATACCTAGAAGGTATCACTTGTGCTGACTGCTACAGAAGCACAATACTTTTAATGGAATAGTAAAATTTCTTTTTTTATGAATATTGATACTCCGTTTGATGCAAGTGTTTTCAATCTACAGATACTGCCTTGAACATGGCCAGATGGTAGTTTATGATATCTACAGTAAGTCCACTATGAATACTTGTTAGTTGTTGGAAATAAGGTATGTCACAATGTTCCTGCCCTTTCAACCTGATTTGACCATATTTCTCTAGATCATAAAATACAGATAAATAAAAATGTGGCAGCAATAGCAGTCTGGTATAGCTGATGTTTTCACAACAACTTAGAAAGAAGCGAACTACTGTACATTAGGTCACCATTGTTATAACCTGCAGATAAGACATATGTCAAGGATACTCCTGAGATGCTTATAGTCGTACAAATGGTGACAGAATACAGACACAGTAGAAGGCAAAACACAAAAAAGATCATAAAATAATGGATATACAAGGATTATGACTAAACAACTATCAAACAGGTGAGAAGCTTTCATACATAAACACCTCATGTAATCCAGGAAATGACTATTGCCACCAGACAAGGTCTGAGAAACCCACATTTATGACAAATGTGGCGAGTCTTGCAATAATGAGTATTTTTTGTATCATGTTAACCAAAGAAGTCCCACAAGGTGACAGGTTATCCTTCAAAGTTGAAAAGAAACCTTATTATAGTCATCAAAGAAGTTGTGTTGGTTCAGAACTGAACCCAGACATACCCAAATTTTCACCCAGGCAGGCCCTGTGATATGAGCACCGGAACATTTTACGCTCCAATGCTCTCTGTTGCCCTGCGCTGTATCGTGCAGGGAAAGGGCTGTTTGTTTATATTTTTTACACTGCTAGGTGTACCCACCAACTCTTATGGGCTTAGTGCCGGCCTAGCCATTTTCCAGGCTAGGGCAGCGCTAAAGCTGGCACATTAGTGCCGGTGATGTCACCGGGCTCACTGCTGGGTGGAAGCCACATGAGGCGTTCAATTCCATTTTGTGCAGCCAACCATCTGGACACAGAAATCCTAGTCTATGTGTGACTGCTGAAATGTGGTTTCCATGTCAGAGAACAAGAGAAGTGGCACTGCTCAGGAGCTGAGTACGGCAAGTACTAATGGATGGGGCCCCTAGATCTTTATTTCTCACTCTAGGATGCAAAGTATGTGTTAGTGCACCTTCACACATGGCAGATTTTGTTGCAGAAATTTATGTGACAGAAAGTAAGTTCTCTTCATCTGAATGGGACTTGCAGAAATACATGTGTGTGCGGCCAAAACCCCAAATGTTTACAAGTGATTTTAAATCATAGAAATTTCTACAACAAAATGTGCTTGGTGTGAAGACACTGTTAGAGGAGTAGCTTCCTATGCCGGTCTTAATAAACCATTGCGCAATTTAAAACACTATGTTAGGAAAGAAAATTTGCTGTTTGCCTTGTCCAGCTGGAAACTAAGGCTACATTCAGGCATGGGATTCAGCCAGTTCTCTCAGGTTCTCCAGATCCGGTTGTTAAAATTACAGCGCCAGCTAGAGATGAGCCCTTCTATTCCATAGTTTAGCTACTTAGGCTTTTTAAAAGTTGGGTGGTATGTGTGTGTAGTGTATATGTGGTGTATTTATGTATGTGTACCATGTATATGATGTATTTATGTGTGTTGCATTTACATGGTGTATGTATATGTAAACATGTGTCATGATGCCGTTGAGTAGGGAACCTGTTGTTAAAAATTTGAATCCCACCCCTGGCTACATTCACACAACCGTATGTGTTTTGCTGTTCACAAATTGCGGATCCGCAAAACACACATACCGGCCATGTGCGTTCCGCGATTGCGGACAAGAATAGGACAGATGGGGACAAGAACAGGACATGCTCTATCTTTTTTGCACACAGTGTGCTGTCCACATCTTTTGCGGCCCCACTGAAATGAATCGGTCCGCACCCGTTCCCGCAAAATTGCAGAACGGATGCAGACCCAACAATATGGTTGTCTGAATGCACCCTTAGACAGGGGTAAGTAGGGAGTAACATAATAATAATACTGGTCTGTATCTACACCATACATGGTCCTTGCAATAACTGAGCTGCCACTAGTTATGCAAAACAAAAGTCCCTTTTAACAAGAATAATTAATTTAAAAGGAGGTAGGAACGCTCGGATGGAATGTAATGATTGTAACAAATTGAATATGACACTGGTTTTTAATTATAATAAAATATCAAGTTTACAGACACCATTAGTTTACTCATATGCTAAATGTATTCCCTGATCATCCCCACACTGTGCAGTGCAGCTGTCAAACAATCAGTAGACAGCAGCAATTAGTGATTGGAGTGTCAGCAGTAAGCATTAAGTGTGAATGTCACGTATCTCATGTGGATCTAGCAAACTATCCTCCAGCAGAGACAGTCTGTGATTCGGTACCTTCAGCAAAAACTGGTTCTACTTTCTAAGTGACTGTTACAAATCTATACTGGGAACAAGACTGTCTAATGCAGAAATTCATGGGAGTCCCTGGTGTCCTCTCAATCTCATAGTCTTTACTTTTCTTAAAAAAAATATTTTTTTTTGTCTTAATTTAGTTTGAGATTTACAACTGCACATCTATCTACAGCCTAGGGCTCTGTTCATATCTGTATTGTAAATCATGCTGCAACATACTGTATGGTCTAGTCAAATGATAGACACCTTGACGGAAACCTGAAGGACCCTGCTATAGTGTTGTCAGACGCTGTTACTAACAACACAGATGTGAACCGAGCCTAACATGCGCTAACGCATTGTATGGGGGAGATTTATCATGACTGGCATTTCCTACCTGAGTCTTGATCTTCTGTGGGCCGGAGTGAGATGTGCCTATTTTATTATGAAGCCATTGTCTCTTAATAAATTAGGCACATCTCTGGTCCTTTGTGCACCACAAACACAAATTTACACCAGCTAAGGGCTGGTGAAGACCTAAGCTACAACTGACGCCAGTTTCTGGTGTAGGCAATAGTAAATCCCACTGGCTATGGAGGCTCTGCCCCTCCCACTAAGCCATGCCCCTTTCACCGTCACTTTACAGAAGTGGCAAGAAGTTGAAATGGACAAGTACCTACCTTTATTCTTCATCACTGCACTTGAGAAGTTCAATTCTACTCATAACATTCCTAAATGTCCCATATAGTGGTAGTTCATTTCAGCCTAGAACATTTGGTCATATTGATGACACATCACCAGGACTATTGCTCTCAGGATTTCTTAGAGTAGGATGGCTGCTGGTATCCAATAACTAGTGTTGACGAGAGGAGTACAAGGCCAGGTTCTCTTATTTCATGCAGGCTCTATAGAGGGGGTGCTTGTCCACCTACCTACAGAATCCACCGTACATCAGACATAAAAGACATCTAATCAATCTTACGCTACTTCAATGACTGAGCCTAAAGCATTTCTGTAAATATATGATTAGTTTCTATGAACCGCCAGTCACAAATACTGCATTCATTTCCATCATCCATTCTACAAAGGCTGTTCCTGCCTAAGAGCTGGGACTGTATGTGAGATTAAAGGGGATGCTGTCATCTATTGGAGTTCATGCTGCACTAAGTGACAGGACCATGGAATTTATTCAGATAACTATTGGTACAAAGTTTGTGATTCCAAAGACATCCAATGTAAAGCAACGGGCTTGGATAGAGGTGTTCAATGGGTAGGTGGCCTCTGCTCTACCCCTATCTGTGATTGGGAGATCTCTTTCAATCTGATGCGTAGTTTCCTTCAGAACTACACCGTTCTGCTTCCTGTATTTCACAGAAATTTGTCTCTAGCAATTAGAGATAATTAAAACAATTGTGAAACATGAAGATTCAACCAGAATTTTTTGAAACATTATGATTCTGAAGAATAGGAATTTTGTGTGCTTCTATTTCGGAGGATTGTGAGGAGTGAGAGAAAGGACAGAGGTGAGAGAGAGAGAGAGGAGAGAAAGATAGAGAAAATTGATAGAAGAGAAAAGGAAGGGGGCATAAGAGAGAGAGACAAACTTGTCCAGGAATTCAGAGCACTTTTGAATCGAACAGCTGATTCAGCCAAATCCGACCAGAATTTTAGGAAATTCACTCATCTCTAACATCAAGAGGTCTGTAAATCACAAGGAGGGAGGCAGAATACATTAAAGGGAAGACCTCCATTCTTCAAATGTCCTTGAAACTGGGTATCGGCTGGAGTCTAAAACAATTGTCTATAGTATTGTCTATTTCTGTAAACTGCCGGGGGCCTACAATGATAGGCACTTAAACTCCCAGACTACACCAATCTAGAGCTGCTGCTCCATGTGTGCCCCAGCTTGCAGTCAGTTATATACTATTTTGGCCACAGCGATGACATCACGTTTACCACTGCAGTCAATCACTGGCCTCTGTGGTGTGTTCCACAAGACCTTGGAGAACCCCTTTAAGGTATCAAGTTTTTAAAATCACTCAGAGTGCTTTGTAAAAATATGTACAATATTTGCCTCAGATCATCAGCCCTGTCTCTAAAGAAGATCAAAAGTTATCCTTCCCACTATAGAGTTGGCTGGGCATGCCTATGTATTTCAATAGCGAGAGGGGAAGAAGCTCCTGCCAGACACCTCTCCCATGGAAACAAATGATAGGACATGTTGAATTTTTATCTCTCTTTGCCTTGATATCTACCATCAGGGTTTGATTGAGGTGCACCCATACACATGAGATAATTAGGTGATCCTGTGGAAGTAAACCGCCAGCTTTTCTCATACTCTCCTCAGATAGGTCAACATGAACTTTGTGAAAGGTTAGTTTCTGAATCATGATCAGCCACTACTATGAGGATACATTGGGGAAGACTTACTAAACTTAGGATAATTTAACACCTGAAGTAAGGTATCCAGCAGGCTGTTCCGGCAGAGGAACAGCCTGCAGGAGTTCACGGGATCCGGCCTAGCCTATTGACTATAATGGAATCCATCGGGCATCCAACTGGTTTCCAGCATGAGCACTGGGTTTCAGCAGGACAAAAACCAGTGCATGCACCATTTTTTGTCCGTCCAGAATGCAGCACTCATGCTGGAAACAGGCCAAATCCCTGCAGGATCTCATTATGGTCATTGGGGTCAAATGGTGCACAGCCTTATCCAGCTAGGATGGATATGTAGAACTCTGGCAGGTGTGCAAGTAGCCTAAAGCTATCTAGATCTGCACCAGATTTAACAAAGTGGCTCAGACTGAATGATAAATTTAGTAAAGACACTTTTGTCTAACTATATACCAACTGCTGGTTAGCACCGTTTCAGACAACTTTATTCCAAGATTGTGGAGCAATTTAAGCCCAAAAGTTGCATCTTAGACCAAGCTTTATTCCTTAGAAGCCACATCCTCTTCCATAAAACATGCCTCTCTAAACCTTTTCTAAACCTAGATGTACCAAATTGTGCCAGGTTTTGGTGCAAGTTACATCAACATCTATGTGTAGTCACATGCCTGCTGGAGCCACAGTATTAGGATAAATCTGATGCATAGTAATACCTAGAAATAATTTAGCATGATCAACGAGACGGCTGGCTGTGAGCGTGCTAGGAATAGCTGCACATTTACAGCACGACTGTTAATAATCAGGTAAAAAACACACAGCTTCTGTATTGCCTCTGGCACAAGAAACCTCCAGTGGGATTTCATGACTTTAAGTTATTCCATTTTTTTTTTCACAGTACAGCTGAATAGTAATTACACTGAAACTTCATATATTCCTGTGTGGGTTAGTCAAACAGTTTAATATTTTAACTCAATCTAGTGTTCTGGGGGCCTGTAGAGTATTATGCAGATCAATGACGGTTTCTATGGAAGCACAAGGGAAGCTAAAGGGTGAACCAATATCTAACAGAAAGTGTGACTTGTACAGTAGAACACTATCCAATATGATTATTATTTGTGGGAAGAAACATTCTTGAAATTCATTTTCTTTTTTTCCTCTGTGTTTCTCATCACCGGGGAAAAGGAAGCTTTCTATTATAAAGTGTTCTTGTATTACAGAAGACGTATGGACATGTGTTTTCTCATCAAGGGCTTTAATAAGAATGGGCAGCTTCATAGGAATATGTTGAACAATGCGCTACAACTTTATTGATGGGTTAACAATACCATTTTTAGACGGTTCACCTCATGAAATGTTGATTACTGAGCGTCCTGATGTTTGGACGCACCCATCACAGAGAAATAACTGGAAGCACATGGGTTGCAATGCAAAACTTGTGACATGGCCTACACTTTCTATAGGCCATTTATAATATTGGTGCCAAAAGGGCCCTTGAGCCCAGCATCTGTAACCCTATAGATATGCTCCACTACTGTAAGAAGTCTGGCAGTGTGTCCAATTTCCCTGCAGTGCCACCCCAGGTGAACCAATGCATTACAAAAATCAATGAACAGTCCTCCAGAGGAGGACTCATCTTTGTTAATTTAAAGTGCCCAACAAGTGTATTAGAAAACGTTTTCACAACCTGGCAACCATTAAAAAATGCCTCCACATTTGTAGCACTGGTCTAAGAGACACATTTTAATTTTTGAGTGGTTTATCTGGTACTGCCATCACTAGTGCCTAAAGAATACAAAGTGAGTGGTTCGCCCTATGTAAAACAAAAGGTACAGCCACATGGTCACGTTTCCTGGTGCAGTTTTGGAAGCCAAAATCAGGAGTGGATCATAAAAGGAGAGAAAGCATAAAGGCCTTTTTTTTAATTCACTGCCCCATTTTGGCTTCCAAAACTACATCCAGAAACCTGACCGTGTGGTCATACCTTACAGTTCACAATGAACGAGACATATTCCACATGTGGGACCAGCTCTCTGTACTGAGGCTAGAATGGAAACTGCCTATAACAAGCTCTGCCAAGTGAGTCTGACAGATTTGTAAGTGTATTAATTTATTTGTGTAGCGAGCCAGCCTACTTTACATTCACAAAACACTCCCGCTGGCCTGAGATATCCCAGACTCGTATCTCTCTCCACCTCTTTACGCTAAGCACTTTGCAATGTTTGCACTGCAGTTGAAGATTTAATCTGATGTTTGCCAATTGTAAAGAAATTCGTTTGGCCCAATAAACCTTTTCTTTAGGGCCCAGAGTGGTAGTTTAATTTTTTGATGTGTCGAGGTTCACCATATGTGGAGTTCACTATTGAAGGGACAACTATTAGAATTATGGGTTACGTGCAAATACATGATCTTCATAGCTAATGCATATGAATAAATGGACTGTTCTATTGGAATTAATGGCCTGTTTTATTGGAAAGAGCTCTGTCAATTATAAGGGTCATTGCACTTTGGGAAAACTTTTGATGTGTTAAAGCGACGTATCAAAAGTTTAGATCGGTATCGCTAAAACAAGGAGAGAGAAGACCATACTCTCTCTCCTCAATGCAGGAAATGGGCTTAATAGAAAACCCATGGGCCCATCTCCATTCTGTCTCCTACAGCAGGTAGAGAGGGTGTGCTATGTAAGTGCTTCTCTCCTCCAATTTGTAGGGGTGGAGCCCACAGATCAAAACGTTTGACAGGTCCCTATGAAGTTTTCATAAAATACAGTGCCACCTTAAAGACATTACAACCAAAATGATGACCATGCGGTAACACTGAAGGAGTTGGCAACTTTCTAAGTATAATTACCATAGGCCCTTATGGGATACTTCATTATCAGGCTGAGCCCAAAACATATGGCCCTGGAGGAAGAGGTAAATCCTTTGAGCGTGTTTGAGTTTGGTATGTTGGTTAGCATCTGAGTAGAAGAATTCCACAGAAGGTGTGAGAAACCAGGAAAGCCCTGGTATAAAGAGTGTTGGGGGATGAGCAGAATTTGCATTTAGGATGGAGATAAGGAGAAATGCAAGCAGGAGCAGAATTGGATGGGAATGGTGGTTATTACTTTGCAATGGTTAGCTAGGAGAGGGCACAGAGGCGTGACATTTGAAGAACTGGATGTGATTTTAGGATAAGCTTGATGGGTTGTCTGTCTATTCATTTAGTCCTACAGAGAATGGAGATGTAGTATTCTAGTCTAGAATAATAGCTAATAAAGAAAATACTTGCTTCTTTTCCTCTACAGTTATTTTGGAGGCCATGATATTAAAAAAACATATGGGGATTGGAGCTCTTTATGGTGAAAGCTGAGGACACTATTCTTTATATCAAGGTGTCACGTATGGAGTGCTCAGTGGATGACAAATTAAAGCTGCCTTACTGTAAGGCTCATGCAACAATTCATCACAGTGAGACAAACTATGGATGACCTTGATGCTAAACCTGTTCTCTGCCCCTCCTTGTAATTTGTATTCTTTATTTCCACAAATTTTAAGCCCATCATTTGCCCCATCTTCTTACCAAAACATTCTTCATTAACCTTCCTTGGATTCATTTGCATAGACTGCAATACTTTGGCTCTACAGCCTTTGGACTCAAACATGCAATCTACTGGACCTTTCAGCCCCTAAAGCCAGTTTTTGATCGTGCTTGGATGGTCCTAATATTCCAGGACTGAGTTGTCTAATACCTTGAATAAGGTCCGGACTACATGGAGATGTTCTGTAATGCAGTTTAGCTTAGTTAAAAGGTTGGCTGAGGGGTGACCTAATAACCATGTATGAATATATCAAAGGTCAATACAGAGATCTCTCCCATCATCTATTTATCCCCAGGACTGTGACGAGGGGACATCCTCTATGTCTAGAGGAAAGAAGGTTTGTACACAAACATAGAAGAGGATTCTTTACAGTAAGAGCAGTGAGACTATGGAACTCTCTGCCTGAGGAGGTGGTGGTGGTGAACTCACTAGAAGAATTCAAGAGCACCCTGGATGTATATCTGGAGCGTATCAATATTACGCTCACGCCAGGTCTAAAAAAGTGGGTGTGGCATGGGCGTGGCAGCGGATGGACCGGTAGGCCCATTTTATTTACAATTTTCTATGTCTGGTTTAGGCGTAGAAAATGGTCTAAATGTAAGACAGCGAGGAAGCCGGCGCCTCTACATAACTCCAGCAGATCCACCGCCAAGTATAGGGCATTTTAAAATGCCGGTCTTAATAAATGTGCCCCTATGTTACTATGTTAAGGGAGTTTTATGCTGTGTCTTATATTATTACAGAAATGAAATAGTGCAAGACAGGTGGTTATTGTATTCATTGCCAGCAGAAACATCTGATTTCTCATCATACGAAACCAATGCAAGGTAACAATGGGAGAGAATGTATATATACTCTGGTTGTCCTCTTTGATTGATCCCTTAACAATAGAAAAATGTAGCAAATTTACAGAAAACTTTTTGGTGAAAATATAACATTTACTTACAGATGCAGTAAATTTTAAATGGATTTTTAATGCATTATATACCATTTAAGTCAATGGTGTGTAAGGCGTTTAATGTAAATTTAACATTTGCTACATGGGTATATCATGTGTGGACTGAATGGTCAGGGAATGGTTCACATCCGAATTAAACCACCAACCTGAGATCTATCTACCTACCTAGTTATCTACCTAGCTATCTATCTATAGCATCTATCTATCTATCTATCTATCTATCTATCTATCTATCTATCTATCTATCTAGTTATCCAAAAGTCCAAGAACGAGGCAGCACTCCAGGCTTGTGCAAAAAGTGGATTTATTCCATGCTGGAATAAATGCATGGAATAAATCCACTTTTTGCACAAGCCTGGAGTGCTGCCTCGATCTTGGGCTTTTGGATAACTATATGGAACTCTGTGCCGTCAGTTTACCTTGAGGAATTGCACCCGACCCTACTCTATTGTGCTGCTGCTCTCTTCCTTTTGTTTTTGGATTATCTATCTATCTATCTACCATCTATCTATCTATGTATCTGTCTATGTATATTGTCTATTACCTAGTTCTCTACCTAGCTATCTATCTATATGTATCTATATATGTATAGTATCTATCTAGCTCTCTATCTTTTATCAATCTGTATCTATCTGTATCTATTTATCTATAGTCTATCTATCTATCTCTATTTATCTATAGTCTATCTATCTATCTATCTATCTATCTATCTATCTATCTATCTATCATAAATCTATCTGTATCTATTTATCTATAGTCTATCTATCTATCTATCTATCTATCTATCTATCTATCTATCTATCTCTATTTATTTATCTCCTAACAGACTTTAATGTTTGATTTTTTAATCTATAAATATAATAGCATAGTAAGACCTGTACTGAGTTTTTGTTCTTTAACATTTTACCTAGTGATTGATCGCTAAAGATTTTTTGGGGAAGTCATCTACAATGTGTTATTTGACCTCCCAAATCTAATGTATCAACTTATTAACCCTCACCTGCTGTGGGGAAGCCTTTGTGATTCCCTCGTGCAGCCGGCCTCTCATTGACAGAGCACAGGAGAATTAATCATACTTACATGGGAGACGGCAGACAAAGAGTATTGAGGTCAGAAAAGCCATTACAAAATGACTGGATGGCCAGACCTTTTAAAGAGCAGATGTTTTAAACCAGAAGTCATTTATAAAGGGAAAAAATTACATTCACTGGCTGATAGTGTTGATGTTCTGAAAGGTCACTATTATTTCTTCACTTTATTATTTAAATATACTGTGGCTGTCATTTTAACTTGAAGTTTTATCCTTTCTTTACGATTTTTCTAAGTTCTAAAGAAAAGTAAGGGGATAAATGTTTGCTATTTAACAAGAATTTGCAATCGGGGGGCATAAAAAATGACAAAGGTAGTATAAAGGGTAGAAAAAAAAGCAGAAACAGCGCCACTCGTGTCCTTGGATTGTCCCTAGTATTGCAGATCGACCCCTTTTTCCTGAATCGGGGTGAGGAGCAGTTCCACAGCACATGGACATTCAGATACATTTTTCTAACAAATCACGGCTCGTGAAAATGGTCAATGTATGACGTCCTAAATGAATTAACTTGCTCACGGATTAAACTAGACGCTAAAATATTTATTCTTTATTTGCAACACGTGCAACAGACTTACAAGGGGAAGAGGGGAAAGTGAAATAATCATATATTTAAATAAAAAGGGTGACGTATGTACTTCAAGCCAACACCCATAACTATGCTAATGCACATAGATAAGCACTTGGAATGGGTATAATCATGTGTAATAATTTATCAGTACCCCTTCCAAAAGTGCTATATAAAAAGGAGAGGGTTCAGGCATAAATACACCTTGGATATGCAATCACTGCAACTGCGTGTGACCATGGACACTATGACTGTATTTTTGTCTTGTCCTAGGCACAACGCTAAGCTACAGGTTGTGTTTACCCAAATTGCATATCAAGGATACTCATGGCATTAAGCACATAAGGCAGACAGCCAATGCTTTATCATCCCATGCCAACCAGAGAGCATCCTATATGTAAGGGGAATCCACCACCCATATAGCTAGACAGCTCAGGTGGTCAAATGCCCCATGCCCGACCACTAAAAAGAAGATAGCTACTGCCCCAGCATGCTATTGTCACGCTTGACGCGTTTCATCTTATGAATCACCAGGAGCATTTTTCATTAATTTACGCTGGTAGTCTATCAGATGTGCCATCACACTAGTGGTGTGTGACCGCATGTATCAGCACTATAATGGCCGCCTGAAATGGCGGTAAAAACAAAAAAATACCTACTCGCCTCATCCATTTGCGTGTGAAGAGGTCTCGTGGCCATCTTGATCAAACATCTTGAACTGTTGTTCTAGACACACTTCTTGTAGACCCCTGGTTCATTCTCTAGTGTGTCAGTCTGTACTTGTGCACCTTCGAAGCCGAAGTTCACCTCTAACATCAATGGCACGTGGTGCTCCTCAGTTTCCATGTCGCTTATTCACAATGGTGCCATTTGTCCACTCGGACATCGGAAGTAGAAAGTGCAAGGGGCGGACTGGGAACTTAAAGTGGCCCTGGAAAAAACTAATTAGGTCCAAATTGATGGAAGGCAGGGCCAACACAAGTAGTGTACAATACAATATTGTGGCACATTATACCCCCCCAACAGTGCAAAATACCACAGTCCATCACAAAATACTGCCACCAGCAGCACAAAATACATCCCCAAAGCTTCCACTGGCCAGCCATGAGGAGGGCCCAGGCGGCCCCCTGGGCATCGGCCCACTGGGAAACTTCCTTGTAAGGTCTATGGCCCATCCGCCCCTGAGAAAGTGGTCATAATAATGTGAAGAGATTCTATATCTTTGGCATTTCAGGTTCTGGACCAGGATCATAAAACTTGACAACACAATGGCATTGTAAAACCTTCTTTTGTACCAACACAATATCACTGCTGCATGGCTGTTCCTATAATGAAATTACTGGATATAAGCTGTAGTACCTTGTACAGCCTATGGAGAAGAGAAGCGCTATTACTGTAAAATATTGGACCCTTATTGCTAATCTTGAAAACTCCCTTTAACCAATATCCCTGAACACTACCTGTGATATTTCAAAGTGATCCTCGAGATAAAGAAGGTTACAGACTTATCATCTACAGCACTCAGGGACCGCATGATTGGAGGGTGTCCCACTGATTAGACTTTCAGTGATCATACTTTGGTCACCAATTCTGTGAGCAGGCCTCTCACAAAAAGGCTTTTTCCACAGGTATTTAGAGACTCAATCGGGTTACCATATGTGGTGACTGCACTAGTGCCAGTGCACACGTCATGAGCGGTCAAGAGAGGCAACATGAAACAAGAGGACCACTAAATAGTTTATACACCAAACAAGTCTACTTAAAGGGGTTGTCCACTCCTTTACAAGTAACGGCTGATCCTCCCCCACTGTTCTGCAGTAGCTCTGGCTACAGAGGTAGACAGCCATCCTTTGTGCCGTAGATGGATCTGGTAACTGCAGTGCTTCAAAGCTGCAGAAACCAGCTCTCTCCACTACACAGTGGAAGGAGTTGTGTAGTTCTGGACCCGGAGCTGCTGCAGAACAGCTAATTGGAGAAGGTTTCGGTATCAGATCACTGCTGATCAGATATTAATGGTTATCACTTGTAGAGGAGAGGACAGACCCTTTAATATTGTTTTAAATACGATATTAAAAAATCCATTTGTGTGACCAAAATCATAAGTACAATGCAAAGAGACTTTTTTTTAACATGACTTCCATTTTTTATAAGAATTACCGATGTCATTTCTGGTATGTTGAAAATTTAGTTACAAAAGTGTCTTCCACTTACATACACATTATTGGGCGCATAGCAATTAACTACTCTGCAGAAGGCCTGTCACTTTTTCCAAGTACACAGTCAGCCCCTTCATGTTATAAATGTTAAATTATATTTGACATTTAATTTAAAGCCCACGCTGCCCTGATTCAAAAAAAAGAAACAGCTCTGTTCATAGTAAAGAAGCACCAGGGCCCCTCATTATAGACGCAGCAGCTCACCGAGTCATTCTCTGGGCTGTTCATCTATATTTTCTTTGCTCTCAAAATCTGATTTGATATAAATGCCATATTTTAACACTAAAAAATGACAGAGCTGTGTCATTCTGGTGCTGAATTCCAGCAGCAAAGATACAAGATAACAGCTGATCAATAGGGGTGTGAGTTGCTGACCCCTTCCAATCTGATACTGGTGGACAGAGGCGTAACTACCATAGCGGCAGACCATGAGACTGCTATGGGGCCCAGGGCAAGAGGGGGTCCAGTCTTAGTTGGGATTATCTACTCATTTACTGGAGATGAAAACTTGGTCAGGACTCTACTCTCTAAAGAAACAACTTTTAGCAAATGAGGCAGTGGCCTAAAGGTCATTGAAAGGGGATAGGCAGAAACCCTTCTGTCCTGTGGGGGGGTTGGTTGGGGCCCTTACTTCTCTATGTATGCAATGGTTGCCTATGGGCAAAGATCGTTATAACCTAGAACACCTTTTGGTTGCCCTCAAGGAGTTGAACCAGGGAAGACTCAAGCTTGTTTGCTACATTCCTCCATCTTTATTATTGTAGAACAGTAATGTAGCGTGTCATGTATATTGATGGGCATATGTGGGCTATAATATACTTCTTCTGGCAGAACCCTTACACCTATGAGCTATCTGGCTCATAGTATGGTCATCTGCCTTGCTGTGCCCAATAGGCACAGCAGGGGGACAAGCATGAGCCTTTAATCCTGCAAATAATTCCAAAAAATGGAAGAAGGCCAAAATCTTCCAGTTTATGTGCTCCTTAAGAAATAAAGGCTTCTGTGCTGGGAGCTACGTATTATACTGCTACTTTATATAGACCATATAATATACCTCAATTTTCACTTTATTCTGAATTGACATTTTTGCCGCATTTCTTATTTAGGGTTCACCTTATAATATATAATTATTCTTAATACTATAAGGTGAGAGTTCTCGAGTACAGTAGTTTCTTCTACTGCTTAGTCTTACAATGCTGAAATATCTGAGGAGCCGTCATGTGAATGGAGCCAGAATCTACTCCCACCAGTGTGTTAGCCCTCTTTCATCCTCTGCTGCATCTAGTATTAGTACCATACTAGATGCTGGCACCTGCACTTATATATGTCTCTATTTACTTTTTCTATAGCCATTGGGAAGTCAAAGCTTTTTGCAGAAAAAATTCTCTATAATATGAAGAGCATTTCATAGCACAAAATAAACACCATCTAGTGCTGCCTAGAAGTCTGCTTTACTAAAAGATAACAATCTGCCGCTTTGATAGCATGTATTCTTTCTAATACCAGAGGAGCAAGTGACAATATTTTAAGGGTACATGGCAAAAATCTTAGTGAATGTGTGCAGCATGCCCAGGACAGAGGAGCAGAGGAAAGGATAGGCGTGATAGTAGCGGGAATGGTGGTCATAGTTGGGTCTCACTTTGATGCTCCCCTGGACCATGCAGTGATGGGAAGGGCGCACCTTTTTTCACTTCCCAAGTACAACATTAGCTTCTCCGACTTGAATGACATTATTTTACTGTAGGAATTTTTGGTTCCTTTCATTCCACCACACTATAATCATATTGATTTTTCCGGTTTGTCCTCAAGCCAGTGCTCTTTTACTGATGAGGACCAGCACCAGCTCCATGGAAGATGAATTAAAGGGGCTAGCCTGTCTTTACTAAGTGATAGCCTATGCTTAGGATAGGCCATCACTAGCAGATCGCCAGAGGTCCTATACCCCACAGTTCTACCTGTTCGAACTGGTCAAGTGTCTGTCTGTCAACCTTGCAGTGGACTTCACGGCACTGACTTCAATGGGAGCAGTGCTGGAGTAACGAGAGCTGTCAACTGCAAAGTTGGCGGGATTGTGTAGTTCTGTCGGCATTTTCTGGCAACAGAGCTACACCCGAATAGCTGATCGGAGGGGTACAGGGGGTCGGACCCCCGCCAATAAGCCATCACTCAGTAAGGCCAAGAGAACTCCTTCTAAAGGTTAACTTTAGAATGTCTATGCTATAAACCATATGTGGTGGATGCAACCTTGGCCACATGGGTGAAATTATTGTATTGCACTGTTCTTTCTACTCTCGAAAAATACGGAATCAGACCATTTATTTTAAATTTAGGCCAAACAGGTTAACAAAATGTGTTTTGTTGCCTTTCTTCAGTACTTGTGATATTATTTTATAGCCACCATAATAACACTGAAAGAATATAAAATTTTAAAAATTAAATAAATTAATGATGCCGTCTTCCACAGGTAAATGATCATTTAGTGTGAACTTAGGAAAAATAACCATTTCTAAATGAGCTTTTAAGGTCTTAATGTAACTAAATATTTCAGTGTTTTTATTACCCAATCATTTAAGGAAGACTGTTAGCAGAGGGCTTTGTATTCGTCTGACTTTCCCATATTGACATTTCTTCTTGTGTTTGTTTTCTAGAAACAAATTAACTTTCCATCATGAGTTGAAGAAATAAATGGGGAGGCCGGTAATTACTCCAGGAGATTAGAATTGCATAAGTGCTGCAGAATGAAAAAAAAAAAGGTAGAAATAGGAATAGAAACGCGCTCTTCACCAACATAATAAAAGGAGAGAAGAGCATTAGTCGCCATTTAATCCTTACTATCAATCTTGTGACTTTCAGACACACTACTACAGATCCTCTCGACTGCCCACCACACTATACAGGTGCATCTCAATTAATTAGAATATCATCGGAAAGTTAATTTATTTCAGTAATTCAATTCAAAAAGTAAAAGTCACATATTAAGTAGATTCATTACACAAAGAGTGATCTATTTCAAGGCTTTATTTCTTTGAATGTTGATGATTATGGCTTACAGCTAATGAAAAACCAAAAGTCAGAATCTCAGTAAATCTGAATATTGTGAAAAATGTTCAATATTGTAGACTCCTGGTAGAAACATTTACCAAACTAACTTAGTTGTCCATAGCAACCAATCAGATTTCCCCTTTCATTTTCCAAAGGAGCTCTGAAATGAAAAATGGAATCTGATTGGTTGTTATGGGAAATTAAGCCAGTTCTACTTTACACCAGTTTGATAAACCTCCCCCATGATGTCACACTCAAATCAGCTAATCAACACAAAACAGATGCAAAGGTTTCCTAAGCTTTTCAGTCTGGTTCAGTAGGCTACACAATCATGGGGAAGACTGTTGACTTGACAGTTGTCCAGAATACGGTCATTGATACCCTTCACAAGGAGGGTAATCCACAAAAGGTCAATGGAAGGAAAAAAATGGTAGAAAAAGGTGTACAAGCAACAAGGGTAACCACAGAAAGGATTGTCAAGAAATGGCCATTCAAGAATTTGGGGGAGATTCACAAGGAGTGGACTGCAGTTGGAGTCAGTGCTTCAAGAGCTACCACACACAGACGTATCTAGGACATGGGCTCTGTTGCATTCCTTAAGCCACTCATGTCCCAGAGACAATGTCAGAAGTATTTTACCTGAGCTAAAGAGAAAAAAGGGCTGTAATGTTTCTCAGTGGTCATAAGCCCTGTTTTCAGATGAAAGTAAATTCTGCATTTTATTTGGAAATCAAGGTCCCAGAGTCTGAAGGGTGAGTGGCACACAATCCAAGTTGCTTAAAGTCCAGTGTGAAGTTTCTACAGTCAAAGATGGTTTGAGGAACCATGTTATCTGCTGGTGTTTCTCCACTGTGTTATATCAAGTCTAAAGTCAAAGCAGCCGTCTACCAGGAAATTTTGGAGCACTTCATGCTTTCCTCTGCTGACAAGCTTTATGTAGATGCTGAGTTCATGTTCCAGCAGGACTTGCACCTGCCCACACTGCCAAAAGTACCAATACCTGGTTTAATAACCATGGTATTGGTTATTAGGGCCAAATACTGACCCCTGTGGTACTGTAACAGTGACCCAATCTGAGTGTGTACCATTAATAACCACCCTCTGTTTTCTATCACTGAGCCAGTTACTTACCCACACACACAAATTTTCCCTCAGTCCAAGCATTCTCATTTTATATACTAGCATTTTATGTGGCACAGTATCAAATGCTTTGGAGAAGTCAAGAAATATATGACATCCATTGACTCACCCCAGTTAAGTCTAGAACTTACCTCTTCATAGAAACCAATTAAATTAGTTTGACAGGACTGATCCCTCATGAAGCTGTGCTGACATGGCGTTATTCACGTATTTTCATTGAGATACTCCAGCATAGCATCTCATAGAAAACCCTCAGTTTACCCACAACAGATGTTAAACTTACCAGCCTATAGTTTCTAAGCTCTCTTGTTGACCCTTTTTTGAATATTGGCACCACATTTGCTAAGCACCAATCCTGCGGAACACGCTCTGTCAATATAGAATCCTCAAATATCAGAAAAAAAGGTCTTCCTATTACACTACTTAATTCTCTTAGGATACATGGGTGTATGCCATCTGGACCTGGTGATTTGTCTATTTAAATCTTTTTAAGTAGCCGCTACACTTCTTCCTGGGTTAGACAGGGCACTTTTAATGGGGAATTTATTTTGACACCCTGCATTCCCTCTGGCAGTTCATTTTCCTCAGTGAATACAGTGAAAAAAATGTAATAGCTTTGCTTTCTCCTCATCGCTCTCTACAATTCCTCCCTTATCACTCTGCAATCGGCCGACACTCTCTGGTTTAAACTTTTTACCATTTAAATAATTGAATAATCAACATAATAAACGCTTAAAATATATAACGCTGTGTGTAATGAATCTACAGAATATGTATGTATGTTTCACTCTTTGAATTGAATTACTGATATAAATTAACTTTTTGATGATATTCTAATTTATTGAGATGCACCTGTACATATGGCCTTGGCCCAGCCTATAGAGCAGCACACATGGGGAAAATTTATACCAAAAATTGGCATGCATGCTTTACATCACATTTTTTAACCATTTAGTCACTTTTTTTTCTCTTGTCCAACAAAGGGGCACGGCTTAGAAGGTAAAATGATGTGGTGTACTGAAAAGGGGTGTGGCTTAAGATGTGACAAGGTGCAGCAAATATTTGGTGCAAGATTTTGTGGTAAAGTAAACCAATTAAGGCCTCATTCACACTTTAGTGTTTGGTTAGTGATTTCCATCAGTGATTTGTGAGCCAAAACCAGAAGTGAAGCCTATACAGAGATAAAGATATAATGGAAAGATCTGTACCTGTTCTGTGGTTTTGACCCGCACCTGGTTTTGGCTCGCAAATCACTGGTGAAAATCACAGACCAAACACTGAAGTACAAACGAGGCCTAACAAGGACTTTTTTTATTTTATTTTAAATTTGAAAAAAAATCACAATAACAAATCTGGCTAAAAATGTAGATCTCCGAACAAAACATCTGTCCTCCCCTTAGTAAATGTAAACCATCCTAAAAATTATGCAAACCCCTTTTAAATTTGTAGCAAATAACGACCCCAACATCAAAACAGACAGTTCACTTGATAAATGTATAAAGTACAATATAAGCCTAAAAATCGGAGAGTATTAGTAAATCTGCCCCAGTGTTGCTACATTTGCCATTTGCCATAGTCTTCTATCTCTTAATAATATAAAAATAAGTTTCTGTCTGTCTGTCTGTCTGTCTGTCTGTTCTCTATGCGCGACCAAACTACTGGACCGATTTTCACCAAATTCGGCACACTGGTACATCAGGTGTCCGGGAAGGTTTTAGACCAGGTCTCATCTCTCTAGGACGTACCGTTCCCGAGATATTCCCAAAATATGATCTCCATTAGCCAACATTACAACTGGGAGCTTTGGTTTTAAACTCCAACTGCCATTCTCTGCAAAGGCACAGGGAGGGCAGGTTTCCATAACAACCAGGTAATTATCAGCAGCTGAGGATCTCATCCATTTCTATTTACTGACACTGTTAAAAGTATTCCGGTTACCATAAATATAACTTATGTGTTTTTCTATTACTACAGTTCAGTAGTAATAAAAGATGTTTTGCTCCACTGCTGCCTATTGCGTGGGCTCATAAATAAGCATAGTATTGACCTTTAATTCAGGCCACCCTAAAAGAAGTACTTAAAACCCCCGCCCCAGGTCTCACTAAGCCACACCCCAACTATGTCAGGCCACACCCCCTTTCACTCCGCAGCCAACAGAGATTGAAAAAATAAAGGTAAAAATCAACTTCTGTCAGCTGCAGGGATGGGTGGGAGGTTGACTTTCTTTCTGCAACAACACACACAAACATTAAATAAAATAGATTAAATCCACCCATGCGAAGCGTCTTGCTAATCCACGCCCCCGACTCTGTCAGGTCACGCCCCCTCCCACTCCGCAGCCAATGGGAATTTAAAAAATGAAGGTAAAAATAAACTTCTGTTTGCTGCAGGGGTGGGAGGGTGAATTTCTCTCTGCAACGACACACAAAAATTTTAGATGAAATAGACTGATTATAGACTACAACCGTTCGAAGCCTCTTGCTAAGCCAGGCCCCGTCTCTGTCAGGTCACGCCCCCTCTCACTCCGCAGCCATTCTGCAACGACACACAGAAACATTAAATGAAATAGATTAAATGCACCTATGCAAAGCGCTTTGCTAAGCCACGCCCCGACTCTGTAAGGCCACGCCCCCTGCCACTCCGCAGCCAACAGGGATTGAAAAAATAAAGGTAAAAATCAACTTCTGTCAGCTGCAGGGATGGGTGGGAGGTTGACTTTCTTTCTGCAACGACACACAGAAACATTAAATGAAATAGATTAAATACACCCATGTGAAGCGTCTTGCTAATCCACGCCCCCGACTCTGTCAGGTCACGCCCCCTCCCACTCCGCAGCCAACGGGGATTGAAAAAATAAAGGTAAAAATAAACTTCTGTTTGCTGCAGGGGTGGGAGGGTGAATTTCTCTCTGCAACGACACACAAAAATTTTAGATAAAATAGACTAATTATAGACTACAACTGTTCGAATCGTCTTGCTAAGTCACGCCCCCAACTCTGTCAGACCACGCCCCCTCCCACTCTGCAGCCATTCTGCAACGACACACAGAAACATTAAATGAAATAGATTAAATCACCTATGCGAAGCGCTTTGCTAAGCCACACCCCCAACTCTGTCAGGTCATGCCCCCTCCCACTCCGCAGCCAACAGGGATTGAAAGAATGAAGGGAAAAATAAACTTCTGTCAGCTGCAGGGGTGGGAGGGTGAATTTCTCTCTGCAATGACACACAAAATTTTAGATGAAATAGACTAATTTCAGACTACAACCGTTCGAAGCATCTTGCTAAGCCAGGCCCCCAACTCTGCCAGGCCACGCCCCCTCCCACTCCACAGGCAACAGGGATTGAAAAAAAATCAGCTGCAGGGGTGGGAGGGTGAATTTCTCTCTGCAACGACACACAAAAATCGTAGATGAAATTGACTAATTTTAGACTACGACCATTCAGTACTAATAAAAAGATGTTTTTTTTCCACTGCTACCCATTGCGGGTCCCCATAAATTACCAGGTCATCGACCTGTAATTCATGACACTCTGACCCCTGCCCCAGATCTCGGGAAACCACGCTCCGACTCTGTCAGGCCACGCCCCCTCCCACTCTGCAGCCAACGGGGATTGAAAAAATGAAGGTAAAAATCAACTTCTGTCAGCTGCAGGGGTGGGAGGGAAGTTGGATTTCTTTCTGCAACAACATACAGAAACATTAAATGAAATAGATTAAATATACCCGTGCAAAGCAATGGTTTCTTCCACTGTTACCCATGGCGTGTCCTCATAAATTACCATGGCATCGACCTGTAATTCTGTCCACCATCAAAAGAAGGACTTAAAACCCCGCCCCAGGTCTTGCAACGTCATGCCCCCGACTCAGGCCATGACCCCTCCCGCTCCGCAGCCAATGGAGATTGAACAATTGAAGGTAAAAATCAACATCTGTCAGCTGCAGGGATGGGAGGGAGGATGACTTTCTCTCTGCAACGACACACAGAAACATTAAATGAAATAGATTAAATATACCCGCGCAAAGCAATGTTTTTTTCCACTGCTACCCATTTTTTTTCCTCAAATTACCATGGCATTAACCTATAATTCAGGCCACCCTGAAATGAAGGACTTAACCCCCCCCCCCCGTGTCCCATTAAACCACGCCCCCTCCCACTCCGCAGCCAATAGGGATTGAAAAAATGAAGGTAAAAATCAATTTCTGTCAGCTGCATTGACTTTCTCTCTGCAACGACACACAGAAACATTAAATAAATAGATGAAATATACCCAGGCGAAGCCGGGTCTTTCTGCTAGTATACTATATAAATGTATTACAGAGATATTCTCCCTTAGAAACATTGCTTCAGTAGAAGAAAACCTTAATAATACAGCATCCAATGTAGGGTTTTTTTTGTGTTAGATTTATACAGAATCCGACCGGAAAAAAAAATGTATGACTCCTTATAAAATCATGCATACAAAGGTAAAATAGGGAATCATAGACTGCTAAGGCTGCTGTATTATAGCTCCATAAAACTTGTATGGAGCCATAATACGGCCAAAACAGCATAACAATATTGGATATAGTAACCTCAGTAGTGTAGATTGATTGCCTGTAATCTCAGATCTAATGATTCACTGTTCACAAGGTTAGTAGCATATAAATCATATAAAAGACAGAAGGGTCACGTTATATAGTCTTTACAGTCTGATGGACAGGCTTGTGAATTCTCATTTCTACTAACGAATATTAACAACGGCTACAAACAGACTGATACTTGCCATCAAATGTGCAGGTTTTCATAGAGTTTGATACTTGCATATCGTTAGCAGATGAAAGCAAAAATCCCACTTTGAACCCATTTTAAATAAAATATTAAAGGGATTGTTCAAGTCACCTAAAATGGGGCCCTATGCCACTAAATGCCTAAACATAGAAAAAATAATATGAAGTGACTTGATGGTTCACTGCTAAAGGATTAATGCTATAATGTACTATGGTTTACTGATAAAGGGTTAATGCTATAATGTACTGTGGTTCACTGCAAACGGGCTAATGTGACTTTGTTCTGTATATCGTGTCTCACAGGCTGTGTATGGGAGAAATGGTAAATTTTTCTTGTTCCTAGGAATGGGCTGGCCCCACCCCTCTGGGCTAGGAGAAATAGGGTAGAGAGAGTACAGATGGCAGTAGGAGAGTGGGCAACTAGCTTTGTGTAGCTGGTACCAGAGAAGCAGCAGACAGCGTTACCAGAGAGATACCAGAAAAAGTGACTAGAAACAAGTGCAAACCTCTGAGAGAAAGAAGCACTGTATTTTGCAGAAGGTTGAGGGCCATTACAAAAGGAAAAGTGCATGGACAAGAAGGTCAGTGAAAGATAACTCATGTTTATGGCAGTAGACTTCACTGCACGTGGTTTCGGTTATATTGTTCCAGTGCCTGCCACGCTACTGAGACAGATTGGCCATCTGTTTGAGCAATGCATCCCAAAGCTGTGCATCGCAGAAATAGAGAGAGAGGGAGAGAGAGAGAGAATCTGCACTCCTTGGCTAATTTGGGAAGCTGTTTGTATTAATTAAGAAGAGACTCAGATAGAGGCATTGAGTGTATGGCCTATATCCTCATATACAGCCTTGGGAAATCAGTGCATGTAGCCTGGACAGACTGAATTTGTACCTGTGTGTGACAAATGCCCAAGATGCCTCTGTTATGTACAGTGGACTTGTTACCCCAAAACCAGCCTTTTCATTGCCTTGTATCGCCTATCTGCACAGTCACACTATTGCCCTCCTTGCCAATACCTTGAGAGAGTCCTGCCTTGCACCCCAAGACTCCCCGACAACAAGGTCACCCCACCTAACAGGCAGGAACCCCAAAACCAGGAGTGCCCTGAGGGGAAGAAGAGTCGCACATCTCATCACTGCACAACCCAGAGAGCACTAGGGTGAGGACTGCCATTGTGATTAGTGCAACTATTACTCCTCTCTTTGGCACTACTGCAACTCTTGTCCTCTTGTCTCCCCTCCCAGGCTTGCTGCACATCCTATAATCACCTCCTTCTCTACACAACAGCTATAGTCCTCCTCCTGCTGTTCATATACAAGGTTGCAGAGGTTTTTTGCAAGTATGTGGCAGATGACTGCAGCAGCCAATCACTGTCCTCACTGGTATTGAGCCTGAGACTGTTGAAGATAGTGATTGGCTGCAGTGGTCAAGTGCCCCATACCTGTATATCACTACTGCAGTCTTGTATGCACTCAGCAGGAAGAAAAGCGGGAGAAAAACAGATGAGTATATGGGATCATGTTTTAGGCGACTTTCACAAGCCATTTAACTGCAGAAATAGTAATTTTCTAATGTAGTGTTAACCATAGGAATGTGCTAATAATATCTGATTCCAAATTCTCCATGGTTTCCCTGGAGACTCAGAAGATGCTGAATGTTCCATCCTGCATTTTCGAATCCATCTATAGAATTCTGCTGGGGGAAAATGTGTCATATTGGGACACGTCCAAACCTAAAGGAAGCACATCCCATAATAACAATAAATGTATGCGCTTCTATATAATATTTAATAAATCTGCTCCAAATGTGATGCACAAACCTAAAAGCAGACTCAGAACTCTGTGTTGTGCCATCCATCTGACATTCCTCCTGCAAATATGTGAAATAGATATAGATGTGTCCTTACAATGGATGACACTGTACATTCAGTTCTGACAATCTTAAAATGTATTAGATTTAAATGAGGACCAACAGGGGAATGGAATAAAACTCTAAGAAACATACCCCATAATTGTTATTTTATGGTAAATGCAAGTATTTACTAAAGCAGATGTCAGTAGGGCTGTAGTGGGAACAGTAATTACACCTTGTATCATGTGTGCAATAAGTTATGTCTTTTAGTTGTGTTACATTTACACTATTCAACATTGAAATTACCACTCTAAGTAGGAACAGTCGTGGAATTGTGGAAATCATTGATTGATACACATGATATATGATACTGATATGGAAATGATAAAAAAATAAAACAAAATCTCGATTTATTCAGTATCGAATGTGAGTGCCACACGCAGAATGCACACACTTGTACACCTTGGCATGCTATCATTGAGGTTATTAATGGTTGTCTGAGGAATGTTCTGCTACTGAATGCACTTAGGCACGCAAATCATCAAGATCCACTGCTGGCAACTCCCTTTGCATTTGTCAACCAATGACATTCCAGATGTGCTCGATGGGAGGCAAGTCCAGGGACACTGCAGGCCATGGTAACATGTTTAGGCCAAGAAGGCTGCTCACAGTAAAACGAACAACATGCAGACTGGCATTGTCCTGTTAAAAAATGTATTCTGGGATACTTTGTATAAATGGCCATACCAGTGGTTTCACGACCAAATCAACATAACACTGAGCTGTTATTGCACCTGAAATGAAGACTAGAGGGGTATGGCTATCATCCCGTATGCCACCCCACGCCATAATTCTGGGAGTAGGACTAGTATGACCTTCCCTTTTGAAGGCATGCAAGACAAAAGCTAGACTCACTGAAGAGGACAGATTTCCATTCCATTCTCCAATGCTGTCTTGCTGTGCTCCATGATAGCCTTTGAGAGCGGTGGCTGGAGGTCAACGGAACACCTCTAGCTGGACATCTGGCTTGTAGCCCAATGTCATGCAAATTCCTTCTGATGGTTTGTGTAGACACTGTTTGCCTCCCTAGGCTTGGGATGTGATGTCCTATTTCACTTGCAGAACAAAATGGATCATAATGTGCCACTCTTCTAATCAGATGATCCATTGATGCACAGGTGTGCCTCTGCCCACTGCTTGCTGTCATTCCAGTTCATCATTGTTTTCCCAACTCCCGGGACACACAAGGTTAAACAATGCTGAAATCTCGGCCTAGGCACATAGCGATCTCCCGAAGTGATAAACCAAGGTCTCTCAGTACAAGGATTCTGTCCCTCTCAGTTTGTGACAACTGGTGATAACTGACACATTGATGAACAGGAGGCATCACACAATTATCCCACACGACTCAATCCAATTTTTGAGGTTTCATGTGGCTAAACGACTTTGCTCTCAATATGGCTTTTATAACTCTCCCAGATTGGAGCTAGGTGCTTAAAATTTTGACCATCTGCAGATCTTAGCAACTCCTGTAAATTCCTCAATTTTAATAACCTTATGGCTTGTTCTTCTGATATATATACACTCACCGGCCACTTTATTAGGTACACCATGCTAGTAACGGGTTGGACCCCCTTTTGCCTTCAGAACTGCCTCAATTCTTCGTGGCATAGATTCAACAAGGTGCTGGAAGCATTCCTCAGAGATTTTGGTCCATATTGACATGATGGCATCACACAGTTGCCGCAGATTTGTCGGCTGCACATCCATGATGCGAATCTCCCGTTCCACCACATCCCAAAGATGCCATGTCTACATGCCTAAATGCACTGAGTTGCCGCCATGTGATTGGCTGATTAGAAATTAAGTGTTAACGAGCAGTTGGACAGGTGTACCTAATAAAGTGGCCGGTGAGTGTATATATATATATATATATATATATACATATATATATACACACTCACCGGCCACTTTATTAGGTACACCTGTCCAACTGCTCGTTAACACTTAATTTCTAATCAGCCAATCACATGGCGGCAACTCAGTGCATTTAGGCATGTAGACATGGTCAAGACAATCTCCTGCAGTTCAAACCGAGCATCAGTATGGGGAAGAAAGGTGATTTGAGTGCCTTTGAATGTGGCATGGTTGTTGGTGCCAGAAGGGCTGGTCTGAGTATTTCAGAAACTGCTGATCTACTGGGATTTTCACGCACAACCATCTCTAGGGTTTACAGAGAATGTACCGAAAAAGAAAAAACATCCAGTGAGCGTCAGTTCTGTGGGCGGAAATGCCTTGTTGATGCCAGAGGTCAGAGGAGAATGGGCAGACTGGTTCGAGCTGATAGAAAGGCAACAGTGACTCAAATTGCCACCCGTTACAACCAAGGTAGGCAGAAGAGCATCTCTGAACGCACAGTACGTCGAACTTTGAGGCAGATGGGCTACAGCAGCAGAAGACCACACCGGGTGCCACTCCTTTCAGCTAAGAACAGGAAACTGAGGCTACAATTTGCACAAGCTCATCGAAATTGGACAGTAGAAGATTGGAAAAACGTTGCCTGGTCTGATGAGTCTCGATTTCTGCTGCGACATTCGGATGGTAGGGTCAGAATTTGGCGTCAACAACATGAAAGCATGGATCCATCCTGCCTTGTATCAACGGTTCAAGCTGGTGGTGGTGGTGTCATGGTGTGGGGAATATTTTCTTGGCACTCTTTGGGCCCCTTGGTACCAATTGAGCATCGTTGCAACGCCACAGCCTACCTGAGTATTGTTGCTGACCATGTCCATCCCTTTATGACCACAATGTACCCAACATCTGATGGCTACTTTCAGCAGGATAATGCGCCATGTCATAAAGCTGGAATCATCTCAGACTGGTTTCTTGAACATGAGTTCACTGTACTCAAATGGCCTCCACAGTCACCAGATCTCAATCCAATAGAGCATCTTTGGGATGTGGTGGAACGGGAGATTCGCATCATGGATGTGCAGCCGACAAATCTGCGGCAACTGTGTGATGCCATCATGTCAATATGGACCAAAATCTCTGAGGAATGCTTCCAGCACCTTGTTGAATCTATGCCACGAAGAATTGAGGCAGTTCTGAAGGCAAAAGGGGGTCCAACCCGTTACTAGTATGGTGTACCTAATAAAGTGGCCGGTGAGTGTATATATATATATATATATATATATATATATATATATATTTATTTCTTTTTTTGCCATTCACCTCTTTTGAGACTATTAATAATACTCCTACACATTATGGCCAAGCTCAAGTCACCACCGTAAAGTTTTATTACCTTTGACACTATCAATTTCTTAAATGTAAGTGACCCTTGTTTATTCGGTGATTGATAGCTGGAATTAATTCCTCCTAATCTGTTTACAAGTGATTATCTTCCTGCCTGAGGCACATAAAGCAATGACCTGCCCTGGAGCGGGAGAAAATGGCTCATGTCATGTGCAGTGACATTTAATGAAGCATGTTAATATGGAACACAGAATATCATGGAGATAGAAAAGAATGTATCTCTTTGTCTGGAAAGTACAGTAAATAACTGAAAGCTGTGACAGACACAACATCCACATAATTCAGATTTCCTCCTCCTCCTTACACCTCAAATTAATATACAGAAGAAGCCAAGAACTGTTTAAAGGGGTTTTCATATTGAAGACCTAAGATGAATAACAGGTTTGTCCCATTTATATTCTGCTCATCCAGACATAAATTATTAACGCTATGTAAAAAGTCATAAAATGTTATAAAAGCTATTAGTGTTGAGTGAATCGAAGCTAAATAAATTCACTTCGATCCGAATTTCAGCCACGAAGCCAAATTTTTGGGCAGTTTGTGGTAACCAATCAATTTTTCCTAAAATGGTGGTAAAAAAACAAACAAAAATACATACTTACCTAATCCATTTGCTCGCAGAGGTGCTATCACAGCCATCTTGTTTGAAGAAAAAGCGCCAAATCTCACGCATGCTGACGTCTGATGTCACACGTCATCATGCTGGCTGGGCACAGTTACGTCATTGGTCATGTCATCACTGTATCTGCCCAGTGTGAAGATGTCATTCTACATCACAGAATGTGCCCCTCAAGTCTAGAGGGAGCATCACTACCATGGACCAGGTCTTAATAAGAGGACAATAAGAAAAAAACATTTCTTCTGCAACTGAAGTACAACTGTATAAAAATGTACATATAAAAATATGTGAATCTTCAGATTTTGTGTTACACTACAGTATTCCTGATAAGGAGACCTACTGTTAGCATTATCAGGGGAGATAAGCCACCAGTGGTGTCTACAGCAGCCTACTTTCCTCACCCCTTTTAGAACACATGCATACTCAGCCCAATAAGGCATACCTATGTATTGGAAGGTCAGATAGCTGTCGGTCAACTGTGACTCATTCAGACAGGAATTTTAGAAGTCAAAGGGAATTAGCACTCCTTACCATCTCTTCAACCAGGCTTAGAGAAATATGGCTTTTGCATCATTCACTATTTATAGTTATACTCCACTAGCTAGAGTGAAGCCATTCCTAGACAGAATCAAGGCTTTTCAGATTGAAGGCAGAAGTCCATGAATGTCAATGAAGGGAGGGTTGTCTCCAGAATATCAGAGCTTTCCAAGGATTGAACTCAAAAGTTTAAATATGCTTCTTCATGTTGTCCATCTCTTTGGAGATAATGATTAATACACCAAAACAATTTTAGACAAGCCTTTCCAATCTAGAATGGTCTCATAACAGAGCATAAACTGAACATCTAAACTTTCTTTGTAGAAATAGCCATACACTGAAGACAGCAGTTGGCCAAAACTAAACCGGTGCCAGGGCAGACTAAGCCTACTTTTCCTTCCCTGGCATCTGTGATTGGAAAAGATTCAGGACCTACCATACACAAAGGACTGTGAGCTGATCATGCTTGCTTTGAAAACTTAAGCACCATTCCCTAAGATCCAGAGACATTTGGACATTTTTTGTTTTAAAGGCTACCTACATCTTTGGAGGCAATTTTTGTTTATGATAGCATTTTACTCTTTACCGTTAAAAATCATATTTTCAATCGGCCTTTATTAAAAATATTGAGTCATTCTGTTATAAAGGGCTAACTGTTTCTTTAACTGTGTGACTAGTACTTTCACTTTCACTTTGTGCCTGTCATCTAGTAAACCTTATCTCTGAACTACTGAGAGGTCATGAACACTTTTTTAAGCCACATTTTAATTAGTAAAATAAGAACTGAGCTATAATGAGTGTTTATAATGTCAGAGAACATTATAAGATGATGTCAGAGAACATTATAAGATGATGGAAAAAGACAGAAAATCCAGAGGGTGCTACTACAACATCTCAGCTCCGTACAGAAAAAAGGGTGCCATATTTTTTTTAAATAAAGACCGATTGAAAAAATGATTTTTAGCTCAAAATAGGTATAATGCAATAATAGAAAGTTGCCCCCAAAGGTGTGCATAGCCTTTGAATGGTTGAATGGAGTAACGTAAAGCAGAGACAATTTAGGGGCATGTTTCAGTAACACTTTTTTCTCATCCTGGGTCCAGTGACATCGAAGCATACAGCTTTTACCATTTTTCTTCCAACAAAATTGTTTCAGTAATTCCTGGCAAACATAGATGAAAACTGTAAGAAAGAATTTTATCTTTTCTTTATAATGTCTTACTCTGCAGCTGGATCTATTTATTAATGCTCAAGGTTAGGATCCTTGGTGGGGGCACACCATGTATCTACATGAATAAATCCCAATACAAACGAGGCTGTATCCTGTTTTTCACGCTGGTGGGAAAGTGAGAGAAATGTAATAACGTGTTGCGGCATTGTTATTCTATTAATCTGGGTACAGAATGTTTTCTGCATTAACTGCTCACAGAACTGCTCAGGCACCTATTGTAAGATTAGTCCAATTATATCACTGTGGACACACAAGTAATTTATGTGCTTTGTAATATAGACTAATAACTATTCAAGGACAGAGGCAATTATGATAACCAAGGTTTACAACAAATAATTGTTTTTCTGCATTTTCAGTTGAATTTTTTAGACACCCAGCCGTAAATCCAGCATCCTTAATGAGACGTTTATTTATCCATCCAAAAAGTCTGGCAATAACCCTACTGGCATATTTTCCGACACATGCTAATCATTAGAAGAGGTAGGCATCGCTTTAATACTGAATTTATTGCATTTATGTCTGAACATTTACCATGATAAATATTTTATTTCAATATCTTTCATATGGATTGCTTACTAATATATTTGTGGGGATCAGGATATCTTCAGATGGGGTGGATATGCTTCTCATTTTTCAATTTTAGGGGGAAATCTCATCCTTGTCCTGCAGGAAAAAAATCTGTGCGCAATCCATTGACCTACAGGGCAGATTGATAATTTGCAGGTCAATTTATATAGCAAATATCATCCATGATAATGCATTGGGTGAAATCCACTCTAAACATGCTATGAAATCTTCAGAATGATTTGCTCCACAATAAGTGGTTGCCACTACAGGAGGAGTCAAGAATTACATAGGTCCCATTGGAACCAATGAAAAGGTTATGTAATACAGAAATGAACTCCAAAGTATGAGATGCCTCTCTATTTAAAAGGCATCTGTCAGCAGATTTGTACCTATGACACAGGCTGACCTGTTGCATGTGCACTTGGCAGCTGAAGACATCTGTGTTGGTCCCATGTTCATATGTGCCCCATTGCTGAGAAAAATTATGTTTTAATGTATGCAAACGAGCGTCTAGGAGCATGGGCTCTCTCTGCTCCTATTGCTCCTAGAGGCTCATTTGCATATATTAAAACATCATTTTTCTCAGCAGTGTGGGCACAAATCAACATGGGATCAACACAGATGTCTTCATCTGCAAAGCACACATGTAATAGGTCAGCCGGTTTCATAGGTGCAAATCTGCTGACAGATGCCCTTTAAACTAGTAGGGTATTTGTAATGTGGATTTCACACCAGAAAACTCCTTAAAAGGCATAATTATAGGGATCATTTGCCAACGAACCCTTTTGAAATTAAGAACATCATTACAATCACACATGACATTGCAGGGTTGGAATTAATAACTGCGTGTGAAATTAATATAAAATATTTTGTATTTGAAACCACATTGTTACAGATACAGTGATGCAGAGTCCACTTTGTACTTTTCAAAACTTCACATTTTAATGGGTTTGAAAGTCTAGACAGGTTGATTACATAGGAGTAATGCTTGTCACATTACTATCAAATGTCAATTTTTATTTTTTAACTGATATAGTCTACAGCACTGAAATAAGTTGTTCTAGTAAATCTACATGAAAGCTTTGATCCCTAATGTATTTCATCTATTAAATTCATTTTGATCTGGTAAAAAGAAGGAAATAGTTTTCAAAAAAAAGTATTTAATGGGTTTTTAGGAGTGAGAATGGGCATGAAAAAAGTGCCTTTGAACCCAGTATGGTGGCAGATGTGATGTGTTCTGAAGACTTGCAACGTAGAGTTAGGCTACAGCTCAAATGTTTTCCTGACCATCTCTCAACCTCAAAGTTTTCCCCAAAACTCGCTGGCGTCTTGCCATGATCACAACAATTCAGACATTTCTACGGTAGGGAAACAGTCAGGTGCTACAATGTAAAGTTCCAGTAAAGTCATAATCTAACATAAGAGGCATTAGAAGTCAAAGAGATCAACAAGATATGTGGGGTGGAGGAGCCTCCAAAGCAACAACTGTGATTGCAATTGAATTGAACTAGAAGCAATGAACTGAAATATTTGACATTCATTTCCATTTGCCACAAGGATTATAGAGAATTTCCACCTAAAACGTTAAAAAGGCCACATAGAAATTAGACTGATGTCCACAAACTGATAAATACATTTCTTGGCATGTTTTGGTTTTGTTGTGGTGGCCATTTATTGCAAAAGTGATAAGGCAGAGCATCCATATTAGTTGTTACCACTTAGTACTTCGATTTTTTGTAAATTGCCACTATGTTATAGTCTAAATATGTCAACCAAATAACAATTTCCCTTCTGTTTCTAAGGAGTTAATTTTGAGGTGATAAGCAATTCCGCCATACTCTCCAATATATCTGCCTCTATAAAGACTAAGACATAATTACCGTGTTTTGGCTACAGCTCTAACTTCTGTATGATTATATTTAGTGTGGAGCGAATCAAAGTCCACAAAGTGGACTTCAATCCGAATTTCAGGATAAATTCGATTTGTCACAAAGCTGAATTTCCTCATGCTTCGTGGTAGCAAATCGATTTTCCCTGAAATGGTGTAAAAACAAAAAAAAAATCATACCTCATCCATTTGCTCCTGATGGGCCAGCTGCCGCCTTGTTGCTTGCAGATCTCGCATGAAACCCTGTGCGAGGTGATGTATGACGTCACCACGCCGACCGACATGATAATGTCATCATTGGTCGCGCAAAATTTTGCATCAGATCTTCAAGCAAGATTGTGGCGGCTGGCCCATCGCGAGCAAATGGATGAGATAAGTATGATTTTTTTTTTTTTTTTTTTTTTTTCAAAAATTTGGCAAAAGAGCCGAATAGAATTTTGGAATACTTTGCTCATCTCTATTTACAGTATATTGTCAATATTATGTTTTGAGTGGAAATCCTGTTTTAATCAAATCTTACTGAACCACTTTGTGGCGCTCTGCTGTTATAGGGTTCCCACCCCCGTATATTGTTACTTGAAATAACAGCAATGGAGAAGGTGAGTATTTAGTTTCACTTCTTTATTCCAAGTGGCAAGTAATGTGTGAACGTTTTCGGCCAACATAGGCCTTCATCAGACACTGTGGGTGAATACAAATGTAATATAATTGTTCTTACAATGATGAAAAATTGCAACCAAAAACAAACAATAAGGTAAACGTCTCAAATGTATATTCAAGTATGAGAGAGAAAGTCCCAATAGTATAAGGATTATAACGGATCCTGGCATCCAATGCAGAAACGCACACATCAGAAACACATACATCATGATGTCCTTCAAGCTCAATGGTTGATAACATTTACATTAAGGTAAGTTAAGCATGTGATGTTCACATCTTCAAAAATAGTTAAAAAAATGGTTACATACTGAAAAAGGTTACATCATGAACATAGCGCCATTCATAAAAATCACTGTACACCCAGTAAGCTGGTCATTTGCTGAACATGGCTCTGCTCAATTGTAGTATTACTGTTATGCAAGACTCCATATGCTAGGGCTAAAACATTAATTGAGCTAGTATAAGAGTACACCAGGTGTAGGTACATGATATCTCCCCACATTATAGCGAGCAGTTATATAGACTCACAGATATACAGACATACCTTTGCTGCAGTTTGGATGTATTTGAAAATAAAGCTGGCGCTGTAGATAGGTATATGGCAATGTGGAATGGCGCCATGTGGATCAAATCGGCGTCTTCCTATATAGTAACAACCGGCCAGCTGTGTGCCACGCTGAATGGAAGTGACATAGGGTGCATTCCACCGGCCGGAAATATTGGGCCGTGGAACGCATCCTCGTCTCATACAATCTAACAAGATGTGCAGCGTCATAGAAAGAAAAAGGAAATGCGTTCCAAGGAAGAGGAACAAAAAGAAAGAAAAGGAATGTAGAAAGAAGAAACAGAGGAAAAGCAAAATAACATAATATAACAGAATAACATAAGTGAAATGGAGAAAAAGGAAGTAAATAAAATAATTAAGTGAAAAATAAAGGAAAAATTAAAAATGAAATAAAAATAGAGATGAAAAGATAAAATTGAAAAAAATGAGACGTTTACCTTATTGTTTGTTTTTGGTTGCAATATTTTCATCATTGTAAGCACAATTATATGATATTTGTATTCACCCGCAGTGTCTGATGAAAGCCTATGTTGGCCGAAAACATTCACACATTACTTGCCACTTGAAATAAAGAAGTGAAACTAAATACTCACCTTCTCCAGTGCTGTTATTTCAAGTAACGTTAATCAAATCTTAACTATAAGAAAGTTTTCGCATCCTGCAAAAATTGAGACCATTTTGCATACTGGCATTTAAGGAGGTTGTTAAACCATAGCAACGTAATAGCAAAGCACAAGACAGGTTCTAAGTGTCTTATGGCTGGGGTGGGGTCTCAATAGCAGTGGATACCAATGCACACTACCACTCCTTTCAACGTGTATTACATCAGTCCCATAGAATAAATGGAGCAGCAGTGTATGTATGCCCATAGTCCCATTCATAAAGTGGGACCTTGTACCCTCATCATGATTAATTGGGATCCCCGTGATGGGCTCCCAAGCAATAAGTCATTTATTGCCTATCCATGTTGCTATGGTGGAACCAACACTTTAACATAAACTGCATATAATCTATTATTATATGTAAGTTACAGAAGATGTTAGATTGAAAATCAGTATTATGCATTTGTGTACTTAGGACTTTTTCTTCACAACTTTGGCAGCATCAGTGTCTATCCCTTTACCCAAGACTAGAATCTGTTAAAGGGGTTGTGTCACGAAACATATTCTACATTTTTCATACTAGCAACTGGATCTGAATACTTTTGTAATTGCATATAATTAAAAATTGACTATAGTCACTGAGTTATTCCATAAAATGTATCTGTATAGCGCCACCTGCTGTTTGTTCTTTTCCTTATTTTTTGTCCTTCTCACTGAGCTGGTCGATTGTGCTCAGTTTAAATCTTTGACTGCCACCAACCATATGTTCTGCTAGAAGCTGTGGCAGTTACAGAGAGAGAGCTGCAACAGAAAGGACACATCCTCATGAGTTGCTAGGATGAAGAGAATCTAGCAGAGAAATTGGAGCAATAAATGTAGAGATCTCAGGACCAATGTGAGGTACCGGGCTGGTTCTAGCTTTGTTAGAAAGGCATTGTTATGTACTAGATTATGTCTGATTTTTATTTTTTACGTCTATCATGACATAGCCCCTTTAATGTGAATTCAATTATGTTATTTAATGGTATAACTGAATCTCAAAAATTAGAAGTATGGTTTACAGCTCATGTTCACCAGCCTAGCTACTGTAATACTTAGTTTTCAAAAAGTGTCAGGTCCAGTGCCAGGATATTATTTGCCCGGTGGAATAATACCCAGGGAAATAAAAGAATCTATAAGATCTCAAACAAGCAAACAAGCCCTTCCAACAGTAATCCTGCTGATTTAGAAGACCAGGAGCCCGCTGCCAACAACCATTCTTTAATGAATTTTTTGTTGGTTCTCTACTCCCTTGATCTTTCTTGAATAGACGAGACTAAGAAAGACAAAGTGGCCATATAGCCGTATTTAGTTTAATTACAAGACCTTATTGTCATCCACAATAGGAAGCGATTAGGGATGTTTTTCTTTTTTACTTCCTTTTTGAGTCCATATCGGTCTAAAACCACCAAACGGCTGTTTATTGGGAAGTAGCCCGCTCCATGCCCACTGAACTGTAGGTTGTCTACCCTGGTGTTTTACGTCTTTATTTATAAGCTCACAATTACTGTCAGCCATTGTGTTTTTCTCATTACACGTAAGGTCCAAGCAAGGATTCAAAAAGTGTTACCATAATTTTTCATGATTATCTTTATTACCCGCAGTTAATGGAAGTTCGTTTGGCTGTCTTCCTGTCTCTGTCATGACAACGACTCCACAGTTTGTCTGCCAAGTGTCCACGAGACAGACAACATTCAAAGCCCCTATTATCCTGATGCTATCCCTCGGATGCTCTCCCCTTTTACCCATGCCAAGGGTGAGGAGTGATGCACGGGGCTGTTGATTTATCCTTTGTGATTTCTCGTGACAGGACTGTATGCTGTCTCAACTTCAAGGCAATCGGCCCGATTTCACAGTTTAATTATAGCTAATCTGAGGGAGCGTGGCCAATGCTAATGAGCCAACAGCAATCAAATGGATAATGGCTTAACCCCTTGTTTCACTGAAAATGCTTTTGTTCTATACACAAGCAAAATTGGCTGTTCAAGTTCTGCCCATACAACACTGACAAAAGGATTTTCCTCAAAGTGTTACGGGGAACATAAATATTACTTTAGGGGTTTAGTTTAGAAGTGGAAACAGTTGAAACAGATGTCTTGCTGTGAACCCAAATTCAACAAGGAACAATACTATAGTTCCTCTACTAACATGTTGCCTCATAGTCAAAAACAATTATCTTTAACAGTTTTACATTTTCAAACTAATAGTTATGGTTGGCCTTGTGGTTGTTTGGGTTTAGCAAGACAATCATTTAGGTTTTTCAGTTAAATACATGATGGCAAGCAATCAAAGATAGAGCTTTTGTTAACACCAACACATCCTTCAGTTCAAAAATGTCTATAATTTGTAATAAAAAGACTTGGTCTATAGTAGAAAGCATGAACAGCTCTGGAATATGTGTACTATCTCTTTTTCTATCACTTTGTTATCAGCTTTTGTAGGAGTACTGTTCTCCTTGAGGAGATCCAGCTGGTGTAGGGAGTCTTCCAGGCAATTCTCTCTGGGAAAACGTATTCAAATGGCCTCTCAGCTGGGAAGGAAGAAAAAGTGTCTCTCTAGTGCCACCTGTAAGGGTATCTGACCCACTTAGGAGTCTAGAAACATGGCTAGAGATTTCAACCAAACCAGAGACAATCTTCTGTAGACAGCTTTCGTTCTTGCCCTATTCAGAGCTGCATTAAACGCCTCTCACTAAGCTGACCAGTGTCCTCCGTACTAACGAGGAACAAGAACACAGAAACAGCTGTTTAGAAATGGGTGTCGTTGGTTTGGCTGAAATCCCTAGTCATGGTTCAGGGCTCTTTAATCAGTCGGAAACTGACTTGTAGTACATAACAATACAGTGACCCTGAAGGACCTGAAATCTGTTACCAAATCTCCATTTGGACTGTGAAAAACACTATAAGTGTACATACATTAAAATTCCTTAACTCTGACATTAATCAGACCAGTTATGAAATAGATATATAATAGATGGATAGCAACAGGGAATTTAAAGGGGTTGTCCAAGATTTCAATATTAATGACCTATCCTAAAGATAGGACATCTATTTAAGACTAGCAAGGGGTCTGATTCTTGCACCCCCACTGCTTGAAGAGGCCAGTGACATCACGTTCTTCGTTCGCGCAGCTTAGATGCAGCTCAGTCCCATTCAAGTAAATGGGACTGAGCTGCAATACCAAGCACAGATGCTATCCAGTGGATGCCACTGAGCTGTGAGGAGGCTGCTGAGCTCACCGGAGTGCCACAGCCACCTCAAACAACTGATTGGATGGGGTCCCAGGTATCCGGCCCCTACTAATCTGTTAATGATGCCCTATTGTGAGGATAGGACATCAATTTCAGGATCTTGGAAAAACCCTTTAACTGGTGAGTTTAGCTATTTTTTTTTCCACATTTCCTAATGATAGGCTATTTTTCGAACTCCCGGAAAAATAAATAATGTGATTATTGTGGGTAAATCACTCAAATATTTGCTCATAGATTTTAAGCTCTTGCGAGCAGGGCCCTCATTCCTCTTGTTCTAATTATTGTCTATGTTATTTCTGACTGTTTCTATATGAACCCTTGATTGTAAAGCGTTGCGGTATATGTTGGCGCTATATAATTTAAAAATTATTATTATTAAGCACACCGGTTGCTAAAGTTATCAGAGGGTGAAGCATAAGACAAAAAAAGGGGACTGAAAACAATGCCTTTGCCGGTATATGGCTATTAAATGCTGGAGATTCATGGAGGGTTGAGTGACAGATGAGCGATGGGCAAAAGGCATAAGTAGGTGCTCATAAGAAGCTGCCCACAATTTGTATTTTCATCATATGCCCTAAGGTTTTCATTCACTCCAAACAGGTGAAGATGATAATACAAAATATTGGCTAAAAATATATAAAGGGCATGACGTCATGGCGTGATGATAATAAGATTATGGGAACGATTCTATACTGACAAGTAATAAGATGTCAATCAGATAAATAAAACTAAAAATTAGACTGTGAATCATTTGTAACTTACATCATCGCTCAATTCTTTTCACTGTCATTCATTAAATGTCATGTCAGTTTTCAGGCTTCGGGTATTATTACAAATAACAAGGCAAATCTGGTGCCAGACTTTACTTCTCAGGTTATTATTTTTTACACCTACATTTTTGAATTCATATCTGTAATGAGCATAGTTGCGGATCAGCCATGTTCAGTATCTGACACACTAAAATTCTGGTCAACAGATACAGGACAACGTGTAACAAAGAAAGATATTAGCAAACAGTGCTAAAAGAGACATGGACGAAGTAATTAAAGGACACCCTCTTAGTGCAGCTGCCTCTATCAAAGCCTGCAGAAAAATGGTTGCTCACTGGGTGGCAGTGCAGAGCACTATGCCAGCCATGAATCATCAGCTCAGTCCGTGTATGCTAGAATTTAAAGAAATACTAAAATATTAAAAAGTTTACACCTGGTTTGAAGAAACAAAAAGAAGAAAAGGCATAAACCAAATAAGTAGGAGTTCTGTAATAGACTCTCTAAAAACACACAAATCTGAACTGGTGTTCTTGGTCTGTTCTTGGCTTTTTACTTGACTGTAAAACTCCAAAAAAAGGCCACCTGCTTTTTCGCCACTTTGCCCACAAGTTTTTTCTTCATGATGTTTTTCCTCTATAGAGAAGTGAAAACTCCTGAAAAAAAGGACAAGAGCTGCATTTTTTAAAAGAAGCCAAAAAGATTTTTTTTAAAAAGACACCTAATGAACAAAAATGCCAGTGGCAAAAAGATGCCTGTGTATTTTGCCTTCAATATTTCATATTTAGACTTTCACCAAAAACACAAATGCAAAAAAAGCCACTAAAAATGCAAAAACATCAACAAAAACTTGAGTGTGAAAAAGATATAAAGAACAGACTAAGAACAGGAGCAACCTGAGGCTGAGTGAGAGTGATGTATAACAACCTACAGTCTGTAAAGAGAGTGCAGATTATAGACTGTCCAATAGAGTCTTCTACCTCCTTCAAAGCCATGGTGACCTGCTGTCAGTACAATCCCCTGATAAGGCTATTACTACTATTACTATTAGGGTACGACCATGGGGTCAAGATTCCTGATGCAGCTTTGGAAGCCAAAACCAGGAGTAAATTAAAAAAAGAGAAGTCATATCTGTCCTTTATACTTTCTCAGCTTTTATGATCCACTCATGATTTTGGCTTCCAAAACTGCATCAGGAATCCTAACCCCGTGGCCGTACCCTAATAGTAATTGTAATAATAATAATAATAATAAGTCTATAAAACATAGTAAAATATTTAAAGTATTTCCAAACTGGTCCTACCCTTTCATAGGGATGGATATTCAGTTAAAATAGTCACAGATATATGGAAGAAGAAGAAGAAGAAGAAGAAGAAGAAGAAGAAGCCTGTGATTTCGCATTTGGAGAATAAAAACACTCTATAATAAACTTAAAAAGATATTCCTGTGCAAAAAAAAAAGGCTGCACATGAGTTAAAAAAACACACACAACTTAAACTCACCTCACCCATCCCCTGCCAGTGCTGTTCTAATGATGCGCTCCACTTCCTGTTTCTGCCTTGCCATGGCAGGAAATGACTGGGATTGCCACTCAACCAACCACTGGCTGAGGTGGGTCATCATGGCAGACAATGAGTGGCTGAGCAACATTCACAGCCACTTCCTGCTGTGTCAACACAGGAGCAGGAAGGGAAATGGGAACCCTGGCACCATCAGAATGACAGTGGCAGGTGAGGTAAGTATGTTTTTACAGAATGTCCAACTGTGGGTGGAGGGACTTTTTTGGGTCTGGAATATGCTGTTAAACCCATTCAGCACCAGTTAGAGATTTCTGGTACTGGAAATCTGACAACACGTTGTAAGTAGAGATGAGCGAGTAGTGAAATATTCGAAAGTTCGAAATTCGATTCGAATAGACTGCGAAATTCGACTATTCGACCGGATATCGAATCCCATTAAAGTCTATGGGAAAAAAATGCTCGCCACTTGGAAATCTCAATTCGACCACTTGGAGGTCACCAAGTCCACCCTGGAACCTCAGAAAAGGATGCCAACACTGCTGGAATGCAACTGGGACAGCAGGGGAAGCATGTCTGGGTGCATATAACGCGCCCAAGTCGCACTATTACGCCACTATCACAGCCTCTCAACAATACACTCCAAACACAATCTAACCTCTCTGTAAAGTGAGACCATACAAGGAAACCTTCTTTCCTCTACATTGCCATGGACCCCAAGCCAAACTAGACAAAAAAGAAGATAAAATTCTGCACCCCTTAAAATCACGTTGCCTATGACAACCACAGATGGCATAAGCAAAGGGGAAAGCAAATAGACCCCACCCCTAATTGTCATTGTGTGTGTGAGATGTGGTCAGACATGTCTTCTTTAAAATGTAAAAACAACTCAAACACATGCAGAAGCCTTAAAATGCCAAATTTGTTGGCGCTTGAGATGTCAGTGACCCGACCTGGCCCAGTGTCATGTCTAGCAGGTAAAGCAGTGGGGATGTTGAGGGATGCGTAGGACCGCAAAAGGCAGGAAGAGGCCGTGGGCTGGCCAGAGGCTCATGGAAAATTTTGTGGCGGCCCAAGAGGTGACACCTCTTAAAAATTATGTGGAGGCCCAAGAGGTGAGACCTCTTAAAAATTATGTGGAGGCCCAAGAGGTGAGACCTGTTAAACATTTTGTGGAGGCCCAAGAGGTGAGACGTATTAAAAATTATGTGGAGGCCCAAGAGGGGAGACCCGTTAAAAATTATGTGGAGGCCCAAGAGGTGAGACCTCTTAAAAATTATGTGGAGGCCCAAGAGGTGAGACCTCTTAAAAATTATGTGGAGGCCCAAGAGGTGAGACCTCTTAAAAATTATGTGGAGGCCCAAGAGGTGAGACCTGTTAAAGATTTTGTGGAGGCCCAAGAGGTGAGACGTATTAAAAATTATGTGGAGGCCCAAGAGGGGAGACCTGTTAAAGATTTTGTGGAGGCCCAAGAGGTGAGACCTCTTAAAAATTATGTGGAGGCCCAAGAGGTGAGACCTCTTAAAATTATGTGGAGGCCCAAGAGGTGAGACCTCTTAAACATTTTGTGGAGGCCCAAGAGGTGAGACCTCTTAAAAATTATGTGGAGGCCCAAGAGGTGAGACCTGTTAAAGATTTTGTGGAGGCCCAAGAGGTGAGACGTATTAAAAATTATGTGGAGGCCAAGAGGGGAGACCTGTTAAAGATTTTGTGGAGGCCCAAGAGGTGAGACGTATTAAAAATTATGTGGAGGCCCAAGAGGGGAGACCGGTTAAAAATTATGTGGAGGCCCAAGAGGTGAGACCTGTTAAACATTTTGTGGAGGCCCAAGAGGTGAGACGTATTAAAAATTATGTGGAGGCCCAAGAGGGGAGACCTGTTAAACATTTTGTGGAGGCCCAAGAGGTGAGACCTGTTAAACATTTTGTGGAGACCCAAGAGGTGAGACCCGTTAAAAAATTATGTGGAGGCCCAATAGGTGAGACCTGTTAAACATTTTGTGGAGACCCAAGAGGTGAGACCCGTTAAAAATTATGTGGAGGCCCAATAGGTGAGACCTGTTAAACATTTTGTGGAGACCCAAGAGGTGAGACCCGTTAAAAATTATGTGGAGGCCCAAGAGGTGAGACCTGTTAAACATTTTGTGGAGGCCCAAGAGGTGAGACCTGTTAAAAATTATGTGGAGGCCCAAGAGGTGAGACCTGTTAAACATTTTGTGGAGGCCCAAGAGGTGAGACCTGTTAAACATTTTGTGGAGGCCCAAGAGGTGAGACCTGTTAAACATTTTGTGGAGGCCCAAGAGGTGAGCCATAAATATAAAAATTTTTCTGATTTACGGACCAATTCTACGGCGGTTAAGGAGGAGGAGGAGGAGGTGGAGGAGGAAATGGCACTTCATACACATGGCACTTCACTTTTGGCTGCTTTCCACTGTTGGAGAAGCAAAGTCCGGGTCAATCCACTTGCTGTTCATTTTGATTAGCGTCAGCCTGTCGGCACTGTCGGTTGACAGGCGGCTGCGCTTATCGGTGATAATGCCCCCGGCAGCGCGGAACACCCTTTCTGATAGCACGCTGGCGGCAGGGCAGGCAAGCACCTCCAAGGCGTACAGGGACAGTTCCAGCCACGTGTCCAACTTGGATTGCGAAGACCCAGTACAGTTTGTTCTCCACTATCCGGACAACACGTGTGTCCCGGGAAAAGCAGCCCAGCATGAAGTCAGCCATGTGTGCCAGACTCTGAATAGGTTATGACGTCACTGCCCCCACCAGAAGGATCACTTGCCATTTCCTCCTCTTCCTCTTCCGCCTCCTCTCCGCCCCATCCGCGCTGAACCAATGGGACGCGCACAGCCTGACTGCTACCCTCGCCGCCAGCATCCTCCTCCTCTTCCACAGCCACCTCCACGTCGTCCTCCTCCTCCTCATCCTCCTCCTCCTGCAACTGCCACCGTGAAGCAGACAAAAGTGTGGTCTGACTGTGTAGCTCCGTTGCGTCTCCTCCTGCCCCCGTCTCCTCTGTGTGCAATGCGTTCTCCCTTATTGCGATGAGGGATTCTTTAAGGACGCATAGGAGGCGGGATGGTTATGCTCGGCCCTGCTGGCTGTGGCCTCACTTCTCTGTCTGAACTGTCCTCTGCCTGTGGACATCCCTCTGCCTGTGGACATCCCTCTGCCTGTGGACATCCCTCTGCCTGTGGACATGCCTCTGCCTGTGGACATCCCTCTGCCTGTGGACATTCCTCTGCCTGTGGACATCCCTCTGCCTCTTGCTGCCTTTTTCGGTGCTGCGCAGACCACCACCTCTCCACTGCTTTCCTCGCTGGACATCACCCTGGACCGGGTCAGTATCGGACAGTACAAAGCGGTGGTACATTTCATACTCCAGCCGTGGCCTGTTTTCATTCTCCCAATGCCTTGAGACATGTACTGAATGTAAATGAAGGTGTTGTAATCGCGTCTCTCTGTGACAATAGCTCGATACTATCAACTGCCAATTTTATTTTTAACTTTTTTTTTTTTTTAGCGAACAGTTTTTTTCAACTTAATGATGTTTTCCAGTCTCTGTTTGGAACTTTCTATGACTTTTTTCGTACTGGCGTGCATTTGGTATAAATATGCAGAGAGTTATTTATGGTTTAATCGCAGAACGATGCAAAGGGAAAGCGTCGTCTAAAGGAGAATCATTTACCTCAGATAATTCAACCAGCAACTATGGCCCCCAACAGCATTTCCGCGCCCCCGTCCTCGTCCACGTCCTATTCCGCTAGCCCCCTCCGCATTTTATTTTTTTTGGTTACAATATTTTGCCTTCACAGCCGTGAAATAATTTTTGCAAGAGAACGCACAGTACAGTTGCCAATTATAAGGCCTAATATTTTAGAGTTCAAGGTACACAGCCGTGTACTAACTTTTCAGGACGGTGGGTATTAACACCAGGTATTTAAAGAATTTTGCAAGAGAACGCACAGTACAGTTGCCAATTATAAGGCCTAATATTTTTATAGTATAATTATGTGGATGCCCAAGAGGTGAGACCTGTTAAAATTTTGTGGAGGCCCAAGAGGTGAGCCATAAATATATACATTTTTCTTATTTACGGAGCAATTCTACGGCGGTTAAGGAGGAGGAGGAGGAGGAGGTGGAGGAGGAAATGGCACTTCATACAGATGGCACTTCACTTTTGGCTGCTTTCCACTGTTAACCTCTTAAACCTTTTGTGGAGGCCCAAAAGGTGAGACCTGTTAAACATTATGTGGAGGCCCAAGAGGTGAGACCTGTTAAACATTTTGTGGAGGCCCAAGAGGTGAGACCTGTTAAACATTTTGTGGAGACCCAAGAGGTGAGACCCGTTAAAAATTATGTGGAGGCCCAATAGGTGAGACCTGTTAAACATTTTGTGGAGACCCAAGAGGTGAGACCCGTTAAAAAATTATGTGGAGGCCCAATAGGTGAGACCTGTTAAACATTTTGTGGAGACCCAAGAGGTGAGACCCGTTAAAAATTATGTGGGAGGCCCAAGAGGTGAGACCTGTTAAACATTTTGTGGAGGCCCAAGAGGTGAGACCTGTTAAAAATTATGTGGAGGCCCAAGAGGTGAGACCTGTTAAACATTTTGTGGAGGCCCAAGAGGTGAGACCTGTTAAACATTTTGTGGAGGCCCAAGAGGTGAGACCTGTTAAACATTTTGTGGAGACCCAAGAGGTGAGACCCGTTAAAAATTATGTGGAGGCCCAATAGGTGAGACCTGTTAAACATTTTGTGGAGACCCAAGAGGTGAGACCCGTTAAAAATTATGTGGAGGCCCAATAGGTGAGACCTGTTAAACATTTTGTGGAGACCCAAGAGGTGAGACCCGTTAAAAATTATGTGGAGGCCCAATAGGTGAGACCTGTTAAACATTTTGTGGAGGCCCAAGAGGTGAGACCTGTTAAACATTTTGTGGAGGCCCAAGAGGTGAGACCTGTTAAAAAATTATGTGGAGGCCCAAGAGGTGAGCCATAAATATATACATTTTTCTTATTTACGGAGCAATTCTACGGCGGTTAAGGAGGAGGAGGAGGAGGTGGAGGAGGAAATGGCACTTCATACAGATGGCACTTCACTTTTGGCTGCTTTCCACTGTTAACCTCTTAAACCTTTTGTGGAGGCCCAAAAGGTGAGACCTGTTAAAAATTATGTGGAGGCCCAAGAGGTGAGACCTGTTAAACATTTTGTGGAGGCCCAAGAGGTGAGACCTGTTAAACATTTTGTGGAGACCCAAGAGGTGAGACCCGTTAAAAATTATGTGGAGGCCCAATAGGTGAGACCTGTTAAACATTTTGTGGAGACCCAAGAGGTGAGACCCGTTAAAAATTATGTGGAGGCCCAATAGGTGAGACCTGTTAAACATTTTGTGGAGACCCAAGAGGTGAGACCCGTTAAAAATTATGTGGAGGCCCAATAGGTGAGACCTGTTAAACATTTTGTGGAGGCCCAATAGGTGAGACCTGTTAAACATTTTGTGGAGACCCAAGAGGTGAGACCCGTTAAAAATTATGTGGAGGCCCAATAGGTGAGACCTGTTAAACATTTTGTGGAGACCCAAGAGGTGAGACCCCGTTAAAATTATGTGGAGGCCCAAGAGGTGAGACCTGTTAAACATTTTGTGGAGGCCCAAGAGGTGAGACCTGTTAAAAATTATGTGGAGGCCCAAGAGGTGAGACCTGTTAAACATTTTGTGGAGGCCCAAGAGGTGAGACCTGTTAAACATTTTGTGGAGGCCCAAGAGGTGAGACCTGTTAAACATTTTGTGGAGGCCCAAGAGGTGAGACCTGTTAAAAATTATGAGGAGGCCCAAGAGGTGAGACCTCTTAAAATTATTTTGAGGCCCAAGAGGTGAGACCGGTTAAAAATTATGAGTAGGCCCAAGAGGTGAGACCTGTTAAAAATTATGAGGAGGCCCAAGAGGTGAGACCTCTTAAAAATTATTTTGAGGCCCAAGAGGTGAGACCGGGTTAAAAATTATGAGTAGGCCCAAGAGGTGAGACCTGTTAAAAATTATGAGGAGGCCAAGAGGTGAGACCTCTTAAACATTTTGTGGGGGCCCAAGAGGTTTGAAACCTCTTAAACATTTTGTGCAGGCCCAAGAGGTGAGACCGGTTAAAAATTATGTTGAGGCCCAAGAGGTGAGACCGGTTAAAAATTATGTTGAGGCCCAAGAGGTGAGACCGGTTAAAAATTATGTTGAGGCCCAAGAGGTGAGACCGGTTAAAAATTATGAGTAGGCCCAAGAGGTGAGACCTCTTAAACATTTTGTGGAGGCCCAAGAGGTGAGCCATAGACATATACATTTTTCTTATTTACGGAGCAATTCTACGGCGGTAAAGGAGGAGGAGGAGGAGGAGGTGGAGGAGGAAATGGCACTTCATACAGATGGCACTTCACTTTTGGCTGCTTCCACGGTTGGAGAAGCAAAGTCCGGGTCAATCCACTTGCTGTTCATTTTGATTAGCGTCAGCCTGTCGGCACTGTCGGTTGACAGGCGGCTGCGCTTATCGGTTATAATGCCCCCGGCTGCGCTGAACACCCTTTCTGATAGCACGCTGGCGGCAGGGCAGGCAAGCACCTCCAAGGCGTACAGGGACAGTTCCAGCCACGTGTCCAACTTGGAGACCCAGTAAGTGTAGGACGCCGAGGGATCGGGGAGGACAGGGTTACGGTCTGCCAGGTACTCCCGCAACATCCGCGATACTTGTCCCTCCTGCTGATAGCGGGCCCCGCAGTGATGGAAGTTGCACGAGGGGGTGCCATGAACGTGTCCCACACCTTGTGAGAGTGTTCCCCTGGTGGCTGTGGGCCTGATGGTGTTGTGCGGACTCTGGGAGACCCTCTCCTCTCTGCCGCCAGCGATGGTGGGTGGGAAAATCTCCATCATGTTCTGCACGAGTTCCCTCTGGTATTCCAGCAATCGATTCGTCCTCTCCTCTACCGGAATAAAAGAGGAGACGTTATCTTTATACCGGGGCGTCCAGGAGTGCGAAGACCCAGTTACAGTTTGTTCTCCACTATCCGGACAACACGTGTGTCCCGGGAAAAAGCAGCCCAGCATGAAGTCAGCCATGTGTGCCAGACTCTGAATAGGCATGACCTCACTGCCCCCCACCAGAAGGATCACTTGCCATTTCCTCCTCTTCCTCTTCCGCCTCCTCTCCGCCCCATCCGCGCTGAACCAATGGGACGCACACAGCCTGACTGCTACCCTCCGCCGCCAGCATCCTCCTCCTCTTCCACAGCCACCTCCACGTCGTCCTCCTCTCCTCATCCTCCTCCTCCTGCAACTGCCACCGTGAAGCAGACAAAAGTGTGGTCTGACTGTGTAGCTCCGTTGCGTCTCCTCCTACCCCGTCTCCTCTGCGTTGCAATGCGTTCTCCCTTATTGCGATGAGCGATTCTTTAAGGACGCCTAGGAGCGGAATGGTTACGCTCACTATAGCGTCCTCGCTGCTGACCTTCTTGGTGGACTCCTCAAAGATACGCAGTACATCGCATATGTCTGCCATCCATGGC
>ONZH01011620.1:0-11070 GCA_900303285.1 Rhinella marina
CCAGGCATGGTTGTGTGTGACAACGGGCGTAACCTGGTGGCGGCTCTGCAACTCGGAAGACTGACACATGTGCCATGCCTGGCCCACGTGTTCAATCTAATAGTTCAGCGGTTACTCAAGACATACCACAATCTGTCTGATTTGCTCACCAAGGTGCGCTGCATCTGTGTGCATTTCCGCAAGTCCACCACAGATGCTGCCACTCTCAGGGCAGCGCAGCGCCGCCTACAACTGCCCGCTCACCGACTGTTGTGCGACGTGCCCACGAGATGGAATTCAACATTAAACATGTTATCCAGAGTTTACCATACTGCCAGATGTCAACTTCCACCAGAACTGGTAGTCAGGTCAGTCAGATTCCTCAAGTCTACAATGAGGAGTGGACGTGGATGTCTGATATCTGCCAGGTGTTGAGAAACTTTGAGGAGTCAACACAGATGGTCAGCGGCGATGCCGCCATTATCAGCCTCACCATCCCGCTGCTTTGCCTGTTAAAAAACTCACTGCTCAGCATGAAGTCGAAGGCTTTGCGCTTGTCACAAGAGACGGTGGAGAAAGATACGTCGCTTGATAGCCAGAGCACCCTCCGGTCTGTTTCTCAGCGCGTATCGGAGGAGGGGGATGAGGATGAGGAGGAAGAGGAGGAGAATGTCTGCGAGACAGAACAGGGTACCAGTGCTCAGTCCTTCTTAACTCTTGAGCGTGTATGGGCTGAAGAGGAGGAGGAGGAGGAAATGGAGAGTCAGGCCAGTGAGATGAGGGAATTCTTACGTGTTGGGACTCTGGCGCACATGGCAGACTTCATGTTAAACTGCCTATCCCGTGACCCTCGTGTTAGAAGCATTTTTTCAAACACCGATTACTGGGTGTTCACTCTCCTGGACCCACGGTGCAAGCAGAACCTTTCCACTCTCATCCCTGCAGAGGAAAGGAGTCTGAGAGTGAATAGATATCAACAGGCCCTGGTGCACAAGCTGAAACAATCCTTCCCATCTGACGCCGCTAGTGGCAGAGGGCATGGTTCTGTGGGCCAAGTAGCGGGGGAGAGGAGGCGAGAAGGCAGCTTGTCCAGCACAGGCAGGGGAACGCTCTCCAAGGCATTTGCCAGTTTTATGTCACACCAGCAAGACACTGTCACCTGTCCACAGTCTAGGCAGAGTAGGGGGGAGCTGTACAGAAAGATGGTTAGGGAGTACCTAGCTGACCATACCAACGTCCGTAGAGATCACTCTGCTCCATACAACTACTGGGTTTCAAAGCTGGACACGTGGCCTGAACTGGCGCTGTACGCCTTGGAGGTGCTTGCCTGCCCTGCCGCTAGAGTGCTGTCAGAGCGGGTATTCAGTGCAGCTGGTGGCGTCATCACTGATTAGCGTACACGCCTGTCAACTGACAGCGCTGACAGGCTGACGCTTTTTAAAATGAACAAAGCCTGGATTTCACCGGAATTCAAATCTCCTCCAGGGCAAAGCAGCTAAAGATTTACATTACTTATGTATCCGATTCCTCTTCTCTACTCCTCCTCCTTCTCCTTGTTGTCTTTGCCTAACGCTGACCAAAAAAACTCCATTTTTTAGAGGTCCAACTGGCACTCTTTTACCACAGTTTTTCAGGAGGGCCCCCTACAGGCCCTCTCTTCAAACAATTTTTCCGGAGGTCAACCTACAGGCCCTCTCTCCAAACAATTTTTCCAGAGGTCCACCTACAGGCCCTCTCTCCAAACAATTTTTCTGGAAGTCCACCTACAGGCCCTCTCTCCAAACAATTTTTCCAGAGGTCCACCTACAGGCCCTCTCTCCAAACAATTTTTCCAGAGGTCCACCTACAGGCCCTCTCTCCAAACAATTTTTCCAGAGGTCCACCTACAGGCCCTCTCTCCAAACAATTTTTCCAGAGGTCCACCTCCAGGCCCTCTCTCCAAACAATTTTTCCAGAGGTCCACCTAAGGCCTCTCTCCAAACTATTTTCCAGTGGTCCACCTACATACCCTCTCTCCAAACAATTTTTCCAGAGGTCCACCTACAGGCCCTCTCTCCAAACAATTTACGTCTTTTTCCTCTCTTTCTCTCTCTCCAAACTATTTTTCCGGATAGCTGCCATATACGGTATTAAACTGAGTAGAATACATGGAACACATGCCACACTTAATCAAGCTCATAATTTACAACTGTACCGGTTGATGCTAAATTTTTAAGTTGGGGTCCTGCGTCGTTATTCGAACTCCATCCGGCTGTTGTCACCAGCACACACGCTAGCCAAGGGGGCACTCCTCTTGCTCTTTCAGCTCAACCTCCTTCCCCCCAGCCTGCCCCCCACCTACAGGCCCTCTCTCCAAACAATTTACCCGGATAGGGGACGTATTAGATTTTATACTGATTTTTGTTTGTTCCTCTTTTAATTGGCTCCTGACCTGTGATAGGCAGAGTATGGACATGTCCCCTTAGCTGCAGTAGAAAAGACACTCCCCTGGCCAGAGCAAGCTCTTTTTCCTTTTCCGTGTTCGAAAAATCCATGAAATATATAGTCCCAAGATAGGGGACATATATGATTTTAAACTGAGAAGAATCGATACCACACATGCCCCACTAGGAGAATTTGGGGTAATGGTGGGATTAGGCAGCCTCAGAGGCATCCATGCATGCTGCCCCTGCTGTTTCCTGTCCTTTTCCGTGGTGTTTCCATCATTTTCTGATGTTTCCAGGTTTTCACCCAGCCTTCCCTAGGCAGAGCCTTGGTCCCCTGCAAAAATGCTCGAGTCTCCCATTGACTTCAATGGGGTTCGTTATTCGAAATGAGCACCCGAGCATCGGGAAAAGTTCGAATAACAAGCACCCGAGCATTTTAGTGCTCGCTCATCTCTAGTTGTTTTCCATGTCTTAATTGCATAAATTGTAAATACTTACACAAAGGGAAAGAATTAATTCATCCATTAACACGAGATTGTTATAAAATTAATTTCTATTTGACATGCTCATCAACATATGTAGTTTATGTACTTTGGTGTCCATGTTCATTACTGTACATTGGAGAAACATCACTTGAATTCAAAACCCGATTAAATCAACACCGGTATTCCATACGGAAGAAACGCATGGATTTACCGGTTTCAAAACATTTTTCTGATCTTGGACATCGGGAACAGGATCTGAAATGTATGATTATTGATCATGTTCCATTATCCAGAAAAGGTGGTGATCGTATTTTACAATTGTATTGTATTTACAATATATATATATATATATATATATATATATATATATATATATATATATATAGTAGTGAGAATAAGTAATCTATTACATACAATTTTTGTCTCGGCAGATGTTTTCTCTGGGGATGATGGATGCGTAGGATGCATGAGCAGCATTGATTTGTCCTCCAATTAATCTACAATGATGTATTTCATTTTTCGATGATATATACCAATAGTCCTTTTGTTTTCAATCATGTTTAGATTAATTACTATTTTCCATGGGATGAATTGGATCGAGATCTATTTGGTATGTTGTTATTTTCTGTATACTGGTTTTGATACTCTGTAGATATGTTACAGATATGACTCTAATCCTGTTGGGGCTTGAATAACAATCCATGTTGTATTTCTCCCATAAAGTTGAGTGGTGTAGTACAGTGGCATTTGTAGCCACGATGTGGACATCAAGCGACTGGTGCTCCCTTCCCAAAGTGCTCCGCATGTGGTTCCACATGGGGAGAATTTGGGGACACTTCCTGAGTTTGTAATAATTAAATAAATAAAAAAACTACTTGAATATGGATTGTAAAACTGCCCATGTGACAATAAGTGATGACACATAGAGGATCTAATTACTATTACTTTTATATATTATTATTATTATTATTTTTTAAAATATATCTCCAACTCCATGGGCATTTTTATTTTTATTTATATATTTTTGAGGGACTATGGTTTGTAGAGCATCCGAGATACCTAAATGGAGAACGCGGTTTGCGTTCCATCTTATGCGTTCCACTTTGCGGTTCATGTGCGTTCCATACAGAGTCCACTTGTTCATGACGCTAACTTAAGTTGTCCGCTGTCAATGCAATTTAGGATTAGTCCCAAATTGGACTTAATACTCATTTGTCTGTGGTGTTCAAATTACGTTAAATTTCCCCCTTCATGGTAAGAGGGTGTGGCCGCAGCACAAGAAATGCATGTCCAGTCGTTTCTTTGCTGATCATGCATATCTCTCCTGGTTACACCCAGAAAGCTAATTTTATTAGAAATACATGTTGGTGTAATCACACCCCCTTGTCATCAATTTTAATATATCCAATCACAATCATACAAGTATACATGCAACATCAAATCAAATCAAAAGAATGATGATGGTAGCCGCACAATGCTAATGAGGACACGTACACATTACTTCATCTATCTGGGAAATTCCATATGCATATTTGAACTTCTGCTAAGTTCCTGTTTTCTTATAGACATATCAAGTGACTATAAATCACCCCAAGGCAATTTTCAGGGACAAGGTAATGGTGACCCACTTTAAAATGCTGCCTGACAACCTGGCAGTGAACCCCTGATTGTCTGTCTTTCAATAATATTGCAGTGTAAAGGATGGTGGTGAGCCTCAGTAATGAGATTGCAGTGTAAAGCATGGTGGTGAGCCTCAGTATGACTTTTTGGATGGAGATTGCATGTGGTCACGTACTCCCTGGAACCCCATAGTCACCCCTTCTCTGATGTGCTACCCCAGAACATTCTCTGCCCCAATTCGCAAGACCTTTTGCTGTCTCCGTGTGCTGACAGTGGGGAAATTAAACACAAAAGTCCCCTACAGGGAAATCCTCGGGGTATATGATATAATATGCCAATTTAATCAAAAATTATTTTGATTAACAAAAAACCCCTTTAGGGATCCCCAATACTCAGTTAAATAAAACTTAACTTTTATTTTATTGCATTTTCAAACAAAAGTACAAAGAAAAAAGTTAAAACTATCAGTCAGTTTGTGCCACAGTATTTGTGTTTCCTACTCAGGCTGATAATTATCAGCAGTAGTGGATTGGAGACAATGTTGCAAATTCAGTTTTTTATGTGGTGTAGGAATTCACCTTTATAACTCCTCAAAGGGGTTTTATTCCCAATGAAGATCTTTGTCTCCAATAATTACACTCCTAATACTCCTATACATAAAGTGGAACATCAGGAGGAACCGATAGCAGGGGAATACTGAGAGATTTGGAGAGACTCTGCACGGCAATCACTTCCACTGATCCGTACTAGAGCTCCCACAGGCTATATAGTAGCATTCCTCCGCTCTGAACAAAGCTCCCGTGCGGCTCCACTATAAGAGCTCTCAGACCGGACGTATTGGCGCGCGAGTACTCGCTGTGCCCCGGTCAAGATTTCAGGTACAATATATACTACTGGTAAAGCGCCTGCTCCCTCACTGACAGAGGGTTCCACTAAAGATCTCTCTGACCCTGTGTATAAGCGCGCGATAGTACGCTGCGCTCCAGCCCAGAGTCAGGTACGGAGTACACTAACTAATGAGCCGCTCACCTCCCGTCCTCCACACTATAGTAGGTTCATGATTCAGTCTGAGATCACCTTACTAACTTCTCATTGACTAAGTATGACACCTAACTGACTGCCTAAAAACCGCACATAAATCTTCCCAACATGTTTCACCGCTTAACGCGGCTTCGTCAGGAGAAAGATATATGACGCGCGGGCCTGCCCGCTCCCCTATTTATTGGTGTGTCACTTTACTCCCATCACTTCAGGGACCTATCCCAGCATGGGATCAAAAGATTGACAAGGGGAACCTCCAATTGGAGGATCTTATACACACCCCTGTCAATACTGGTAGTAGGATGTTAACCCTTTAATGCCACTGTTAACCTGCATTCCCCCATCTATGACATAAAGGTAAAATTTGTTTATTTGTGTGTACATTGCTCTTTCTTTAAAGGGAACATACATTAGAATATCCACCAACATTTCATGTATGGCCAATGCTTTATGATTTAGTAGTCCGGCCAAATATATATTCCTCTTAATATCCCCCCTATACCATCCAGATACAGGTCATATATTTTTACAACAATGTACACCAATTCCATCTTCATACTACACCGATCAAGATCTCATAGTGTGGACATATATTCTGTAATATGTATCCTACATTTATTCCCTTCTAGGACAATTAGTGACACAAAATATACAATTGTAATTCATTATTAATACCTTTTTCTCTTATCAATAATCTTTTACTCAAATAGGAGTTAGCGCTTCATTCTTTGATGATCCTTTTTGATCATCAATAAATGTATATTTCAAACAGTAAACAGTATATAAATATCTGGGATGAGACTATATGAAGGCTGAATACGAAAAGCCTTCATTAAGGCCATTTGGGCTCATTGATTTTAATCTGTGTATCCATCTTGCCTCCTCTTGCAGGAGTTTCTTGTCCAAATTTCCACTCCTAGGTCCCAATGTGGTTTTAGCAATGCCCCAAAACTTGAGAACATTGATATCTCCATGATGCATGTAGGTGATATGTCTATAGAGAGTCGTATCTTTTTTTGTATTGATAGAACTGATATGCCCTGATATCCTCCTTCTTAATTCTTGTATCGTCTTACCTACATAAAGTTTGGGGCAGGGACAGGAGGCTATGTATACTAAACCTTTACTCTTGCAGTTATAAAAATCCCTGATATCATATTCCCGCCCATCAACAGGATTTCTAAATTTCTTTATTTTGGGCAAAAAACTGCAGAACGTACAGTTTCCACATGGGTATGAGCCCACTACTGATGATTTCAACCATATCTGTTTTCCTTTTTCAGATTGTGATGGTAAATGGCTATGTACAAGCTCGTCCCGTAGGTTGCGGCCCCTTCTATACGTCACCATTGGGAAGGGACCAAGCACCTCCTTTAGATCATGATCAGAGGTGAGTATATGCCAGTGACGTCTCAAGATCTTTCTAATCATCATATGTTGGTTATCAAAGGTACCAATACATCTTATAATCTGTTTATTAGGTTCCTCTACCCCCTGGACTACAAACTCCTCCAACATTTTTCTAGGCTGTTTTTTCAGGTAAGTTGTTAATTTATTATTTTTATTTCCTTCTCTATGTCCTGACTTGTTTGTAAATAGGGCTACTCTTTCAGTTTTCCTAGCCCTATTATAGGCCCTCATTAAGATCTTCCTAGGGTATCCCCGTGCTCTAAACCGTCGATATAATTCATCACATTCCTTTTTAAAAAGCTCTTCCGTTGCACAATTTCGACGGGCTCTTAAATATTGGCCCACTGGTATTCCACTTTTCAGTGGAACAGGATGCCAGCTAGACCAATGTAAGAAACTGTTTGTAGATGTCACTTTCCGAAAAATATCGGTAATGAGACAGCCGTCCTCACCTTTGATAATTTTAAGGTCCAGGAAACTGATTTGATCAGTATGTATTTCAGAAGTAAAGTGCATCCCTATATCATTGTGATTCAGTGTATTTACAAAACTGTGAAAAGTGGGAAGGTCCCCTTCCCAGAAAATTAAAATATCATCTATAAACCTTCCCCAAAAAGTGACATATTTGGTGAAGTGCAATAATGTATCTGAAAATACAATAGAATCCTCCCACCACCCTAAAAATAAATTTGCAAAAGTCGGTGCACACGGTGTCCCCATAGCTGTCCCATTTACTTGGTGATAAAAGGTGCCCTGAAATAAAAAATAATTGTGAGTGAGTATGAATTCTAGTAGTGTCAACACAAATGCATTATGTGCCTTAAAGGAATTACTCCGAGTGCTCAAATAATATTGAGTGGCTTGTAGTCCCAATTTGTGTTGAATGTTACTATATAGCGCCTCGACATCAAGGGATGCTAGAAAGGTATTTGGGGTGAGTACTATATCTTGAATTTTAATAATCAAGTCTCCTGTATCTTTAATATATGACGGCAAAGCCGAGACAAACGGTCTCAAAACTGTGTCTACGTATTCACTTGCTGGTTGAGTCAGTGCCTCATTACCAGAAACGATGGGTCGTCCTGGTATTGGATTCTTATTTTTATGCACTTTGGGCAGGGTATAGAAGGTCGCAATTGTTGGAGTTTTATTGTATAAGAAGGTGTATTCATCCTTAGAAATCAGATTTACTTCTTTTGCCCGGTCCAATATTTCTTTGAGATCCTTTAAAAAATTCCCTGTGGGATTGTTAGGCAATACTTTATAGGTTTTTTCATCCTTCAAAATCCTCTCCACCATAGCTATATAGTCGTCTCTATCTTGCACCACCACATTTCCGCCTTTGTAGCTAGGCTTGATAATTAAATTGACATTCTTCTTTAAATCTTGTAATGCCATTTTTTCTTCTCTCGTAAGATTTATCTGGGCACTAGAGAGATTTGATGTTAATCTCTCAATATCCTCACTCACCAAATCAACAAAGGTTTCAACATGCTTATACTGTGAGAACGCTGGGGTCCATTTAGACCGTGGTTTTAAATTAGTGTATGGGGGGTCTATATCCAGGACCTGCCCCTCACTCTCTTGATATAAACTTTCTAGGATCTCCAGTGTCTCCTTTTCTTTCTCCATTAATTTGTTGGTATCCTGTGTAGTACTTTGATGTTGATCTCTCCTGGTTACACCCAGAAAGCTAATTTTATTAGAAATACATGTTGGTGTAATCACACCCCCTTGTCATCAATTTTAATATATCCAATCACAATCATACAAGTATACATGCAACATCAAATCAAATCAAAAGAATGATGATGGTAGCCGCACAATGCTAATGAGGACACGTACACATTACTTCATCTATCTGGGAAATTCCATATGCATATTTGAACTTCTGCTAAGTTCCTGTTTTCTTATAGACATATCAAGTGACTATAAATCACCCCAAGGCAATTTTCAGGGACAAGGTAATGGTGACCCACTTTAAAATGCTGCCTGACAACCTGGCAGTGAACCCCTGATTGTCTGTCTTTCAATAATATTGCAGTGTAAAGGATGGTGGTGAGCCTCAGTAATGAGATTGCAGTGTAAAGCATGGTGGTGAGCCTCAGTATGACTTTTTGGATGGAGATTGCATGTGGTCACGTACTCCCTGGAACCCCATAGTTACCCCTTCTCTGATGTGCTACCCCAGAACATTCTCTGCCCCAATTCGCAAGACATTTTGCTGTCTCCGTGTGCTGACAGTGGGGATTTTCCAGTGTTGTCTGAGGAGGTGGTGGACAATGGCGAGACACAGGTGTCGGGGGGTGAGTTAGTTGTATGGGAAGCAAGTTACAGTGGGGACTCCTTGGGAGGACTTTCTCATGATGGGACAGATTCAACTTGGGTGGATCAGGCACAGGAACAGATCAATTTTTTTATTGTGTTTATTTAACTTTTATTTAGCACAAATAACCACAGAGATATTTATTTGTTCCCTTCGCTGCGCAGTCTGGCGTTGGGGTTCGTCACTTTGATGGCAAGCTGTGCCGCTCTCTCCACAATGGTCTTTCGGTTCTTTGAGGAGACGTTGTGGGCGATTTCTTTACAGAAGGACTTGTTGCTCATCAACAGAACCTCGAGCTCCTTGACATTGTGGACCAGGAATTTGCGGAACCCTGTGGGCAGCATGTGTTTGGTCTAGTTGCTACCGTATCCAATGTTGGGCAATATAGATACGCAGGTAATATTATTTTTCACACCTATCCCAAAAAAAAAATTTACGCAGTTTGCGCAAATAAAACTGGAAACTGGAACTGGAGAGAGGGCCTGTAGTTGGACCTCTGGAAAAATTGTTTGGAGAGAGGGCCTGTAGGTGGACCTCCGGAAAAATTGTTTGGAGAGAGGGCCTGTAGGTGGACCTCCAGAAAATTTGTTTGGAGAGAGGGCCTGTAGGTGGACCTCTGGAAAAATTGTTTGGAGAGAGGGCCTGTAGGTGGACCTCCGGAAAAATTGTTTGAAGAGAGGGCCTGTAGGGGGCCCTCCTGAAAAATTGTGGTAAAAGAGTGCCAGTTGGACCTCTGAAAAATGGCGTTTTTTTAGTCAGCGTTAGGCAAAGATGATATGGAGGAGGAGGAGGAGTAGGAGGAGTAGAGAACAGGAATCGGATACATAAGTAATGTTAATCTTTAGCTGCTTTCCCCCGGAGGAGATTTGAATTCCGGTGAAATCCAGGCTTTGTTCATTTTAATAAGCGTCAGCCTGTCAGCGCTGTCAGTTGACAGGCGTGTACTCTTATCGGTGATGACGACACCAGCTGCACTGAATACCCGCTCTGACAGCACGCTAGCGGCAGGGCAGGCCAGCACCTCCAAGGCGTACAGCGCCAGTTCAGGCCACGTGTCCAGCTTTTAAACCCAGTAGTTGTATGGAGCAGAGTGATCAATCAGGACGATAGTATGGTCAGCTAGGTACTCCCTCACCATCTTTCTGTACAGCTACCCCCTACTCTGCCTAGACTGGGGACAGGTGACAGTGTCTTGCTGGTGTGACATAAAACTGGCAAAGGCCTTGGAGAGCGTTCCCCTGCCAGTGCTGGACAAGCTGCCTGCTCGGCTCCTCTCCCCCGCTACTTGGCCCACAGAACCATGCCCTCTGCCGCTAGCGGCGTCAGATGGGAAGGATTGTTTCACCTTGTGCACCAGAGCCTGCTGATATCTATTCACTCTCATACTCCTTTCCTCTGCAGGGATGAGAGTGGAAAGGTTCTGCTTGTACCGTGGGTCCAGGAGAGTGAACACCCAGTAATAAGTGTTTGAAAAAATGCTTCTAACACGAGGGTCACGGGATAGGCAGCCTAACATGAAGTCTGCCATGTGCGCCAGAGTCCCAACACGTAAGAATTCCCTCTCCTCACTGGCCTGACTCCATTTCCTCCTTTTCCTCCTCCTCCAAGTCCTCCTCTTCAGCCCATACACGCTCAAGAGTTAAGGGCTGAGCACTGGTACCCTCTACTGTCTCACTGACATTCTATTCCTCTTCCTCCTCATCCTCATCCCCCTCCTCCGATACGCGCTGAGAAACAGACCGGAGGGTGCTCTGGCTATCAAGCGACGTATCTTCCTCCACCG
>ONZH01011621.1:0-30000 GCA_900303285.1 Rhinella marina
TCAACTACAGACACTCTAAAACAATTTTTCAGAAGTGTCAACCACAGACACAAAAAAAATTTTTTTTCGAAGGGTCGACTTCAAATTTTTGGGAGGCTCACCTACAGCCATTTGACTGCAATCTCAGTCGGACAAAGGCATTGGTGGTGTCACCGCCATGCTGTGTCAGGCTAAATTTTTGGGTGGTTCACCTGCTACCTCAGTCTGACTCGATCACTCTGTTGTCACCGCCGCCATACAGGGCCTCGATACATTTTTATGTGCTTCGCCTGCTCCTGCACTGTAACTCGGTCACTCTGTAGTCACAGCCATACAGGGCCTCAATAAATTTTTATGTGCTTCGCCTGCTCCTGCACTGTAACTTGGTCACTCTGTAGTCACAGCCATACAGGGTCACGCTAAATTTTTATGTGCTTCGTCTGCTCCTGCACTGTAACTCGGTCACTCTGTTGTCACCGCCATACAGGGTCACGCTAAATTTTTATGTGCTTCGCCTGCTCCTGCACTGTAACTCGGTCACTCTGTAGTCACAGCCATACAGGGCCTCGATAAATTTTTATGTGCTTCGCCTGCTCCTGCACTGTAACTCGGTCACTCTGTAGTCACAGCCATACAGGGTCTCAATAAATTTTTATGTGCTTCGCCTGCTCCTGCACTGTAACTCGGTCAATCTGTTGTCACTGCCATACAGGGTCACGCTAAATTTTTAGGTGCTTCGCCTGCTCCTGCACTGTAACTCGGTCACTCTGTAGTCACAGCCATACAGGGCCTCGATAAATTTTTATGTGCTTCGCCTGCTCCTTCACTGTAACTTGGTCACTCTGTAGTCACAGCCATACAGGGACACTGTAAATTTTTATGTGGTTCGCCTACTCCTGCACTGTAACTCGGTCACTCTGTAGTCACAGCCATACAGGGCCTCGATAAATTTTTATGTGCTTCGCCTGCTCCTGCACTATAACTCGGTCACTCTGTAGTCACAGCCATACAAGGCCACTGTAAATTTTTATGTGCTTCGCCTGCTCCTGCACTGTAACTCGGTCACTCTGTAGTCACAGCCGTAAGGGCCTCGATAAATTTTTATGTGCTTCGCCTGCTCCTGCACTGTAACTCGGTCACTCTGTAGTCACAGCCATACAGGGTCACGCTACATTCTTATGTGCTTTGCCTGCTCTTGCAGTGTAACTCGGTCACTCTGTAGTCATAGCCATACAGGGCCACGATAAATTTTTATGGTCTGGGTGAGCACAATTGCCTTGAGGGTCACCACCAGGCTGTTGCCCGAGAATTTGGGGTAATGGTGGGATTAGGCAGCCTCAGAGGCATCCATGCATGCTGCCCCTGTTCATTTCCGTGGTGTTTCCATCATTTTCTGAGGTTTCCAGGTTTTCACCCAGCCTTCCCTAGGCAAAGCCTTGGTCCCCTGCAAAAGATGCTGGAGTCTCCCATTGACTTCAATGGAGTTTGTTATTCGAAACGAGCACCCGAGCATCGGGAAAAATTCGACTCGAATAACGAGCACCCGAGCATTTTAGTGCTCGCTCATCTCTAGTTATATATTTACTGCCTACCTCACAAGTTATGTTGTATCAGTAGGTAATCCTGGGGGACGAACACCTGGTAAAAGGGTGAATACATGTGACATGTGAATACACGGAACAGAGTGTATTGATTTTATGTGTGTACTCTATGAATTTACTGTACATGTTACTGAATAATCACATTGTTGTGGAATTGAGAGGAGGCTGTCCAGGGGGAGATAAGGAAAAGTCTGTAGAGGGTGCTGCTTGTTGTGACACATGCGCCAGTGGATGTTGAATCGGTGCTTGTGCAATTTAGTTTACAGCATTAGGCTGTAATTTTCCCTGATGCTGAGATCCAAACTGTGCACACATCAGTGGTGCTGAATCGGTTTATGCGTAGTTCAAATCTCAGCATCAGAGAAAGTACACTTTTCCAGATGCTGAGACCTGATCTGTCCATGCACTGGTGAATTCCAGACAGGAAGATAATGAGGATGCCTGGCCCTGTCACTCAAGTGTAGGGAGAGTGACTAACCAGAAAAGATGGTGGTGAAGTGGTGCCCTGAACACCAAATTAGCATATTGAGTTAAGCCATATATCTCTAAAATGTGGCCACCACTAAGGGATCATCAGCTCAGCTTGATAAACCATACCAGGGAATAACCCTGGTTTAATAGGGTTGACTTGACATTCTGTGTCTGCAAGCTCCTGAAATGTAAATTTGTTAGTCTTCCTAAATTCGTTAGTCCTCGTTAGTATCAAGTGTATGCTTTGTGACAGACCCAGCATACACTTGAATAGCAGATCTTATCCTATAATCTTAAATGGACTTATAAACAGTTAAAAAATAAAGTTTGATGTATGGTAAGCTATACACATTTATAGAAAGCCATACATACCTCACGGACTTCATGTTCCTTTACCACATGCCTCGTTATATATCGAATAGAATCCAAAGCTGCTTCTAATGTGTTTCTAGATTTCTCAGGTCCATTCACTATACCAGTGTCTTCATTTCTTGTAAAGTACCTATCTACGTGGCTCCTCATACACAACAGTTTAGGAAGTTTGTGCAGAAAGATCTTTCGAACCCATGGTGCCATTGCATTATGTGTTGAAGAAGACCGATTGTGAATATTTATGGCAAACACTGTTATAACAATTGATAAAGTCACAAATATCATTGTAAACACTAGGTATTCTCCAATAAGAGGGATGACTTTGGAAGATGACGGAATGATTTCTTCAATGACCAGGAGGAAAACAGTCAGAGACACTAGCACAGAGGTGCAAAGAGAAATCTTCTCCCCTTCATTGGAAGGAAGATAAAAAACAAGAATTGTTAAAAAGGATAGTCCAATACAAGGAATAATGAGGAAAAGAGTATAAAATAGGGGCAAACGTCTGATGATGAAAGAATATGTGATGAAGGGGTACCAACAGCAGCCATCTGTCCGGATCCCCTTGTTTCCTGTAGCAGTTACTATTTCCCATTCTCCGTTATCAAAGAAGTCTCTCTTGTCTACATCAAAGTCTTCAAGAATGATATCAACTTGTGATCCATCATAAGTCCAAGAACCAAATTTCATGGAACAGTTTTGCAGATCAAAGGGGAAAAATGTTACATCAATTGTACAAGAACTTTTATAATTTGCAGGTGGGGTCCAGTTTATTGTGCCATCATATCTCACTACAGCTTTTGTCACAGAGCCTTCAAAACGACCGTCAGCACTAGAAGATAGGACAATGATGAACAGTTTATTTTTATGCACTCAGCTTCCTATTTGCTTTTTTTTTTATTTTTTTGTTTTATTTATTTTTTTCATTTCTATTTCTCCTGTCCCAAGCCCCTTCTGTTCCCAGCATAACTAGGAATTAGCTTGGTCCTGCGACTGCTGTGGCCAATCACAGGCTTCAATGCTTATATCTGTTTCAGGGGCCAAGCCACCTCCTGGTCCTACGGAGTTTTTTTTTTGTTATGGGGCTCCTAAGCCAGAAAACCCCTTTAAAGTTACATATATAGTTACATAGTTAATACAGTTGAAAAAAGAGTTAAGTCAATTAAAGGGGTTGTCTCATCTTGCCTAATGGGGGCATATCGCTAGGATATGCCCCCATTGTCTTATAGGTGCGGGTCCCACCGTTGGGACCCGCACCTATATCGAGAACGGGGCCCCGCAAGGTGGTGGCTGGAGGACTCCGGTCCGGCCACCACCAAGCCGGCTCCCCATAGAAATGAATGGGAGCGCACCGCGCTTGCGCGGCCACCGCTCCTATTCATTTCTATGGAGCCGACGGAAATAGCCGAGCCAGCGCTCGGCTATCTTCGCCGGCCACATTGAAAATGAATGGAGGCGGCTGCGCATGCGCAGTGCGCCCCCGTTCGCTTTCGGGGCCCCGTTCTCGATATAGGTGCGGGTCCCAGCGGTGGGACCCGCACCTATAAGACAATGGGGGCATATCCTAGCGATATGCCCCCATTAGGCAAGATGAGACAACCCCTTTAAGTTCAACCAAGGTATAGGTGGAGATGTGAATCCCAGAAGGAAGTGAGACTCCTTCTCACTGAGATTTCTACACATTTTCATAAGCATTAATTTCATTTACTTTGAAGAATTTATCCACTGTTCCTGCTGTGACCACGTCCTGAGGAAGTCTATTCCACAGATTCACAGTTCTTACAGTAAAGAAGCTTTGACACTTCTGGAGACTGAACTTTTTCTTCTCCAGTTGGAGGCAGTGCCCCCTTGTCTTTTGCAGGTGTCTTACATGGAACAGTTTTTCACCGTATTTTTTGTATGGCCCATTTATGTATTTGTATAGGTTATTCATGTCCCCCCTTAGACGTCTCTTCTCAAAACTAAATAAATTCAATTATTTTAATCTTTCTTTATAACTAAGACCCTCCATGCCCCTTATCAGTTTAGTCGCTCTCCTGTGTACATTTCCAGCTTCAGTACGTCCTTTCTATGGACTGTGCCAAGAACTGAACTGCATATTCCAGATGAGGCTGCACCAATGATTTGTAAAGTGGTAATATTACACCCCTGCCCCGTGAGTCCATGTCTCGTTTAATACATGACAATATCCTGGTGGCCTTAGAAGCAGCTGACTGACATTGTATGCTGTTATCTAATCTACAATCTACAAGGACACCCAAATACGTTTCTACAAGTGACTCTCCCAATGTTACTTCCCTTAGAGAAGTGATGGCTAACCTCCGGCAGTGGTGAAACTACGACTCCCAGCATGCTCCATTCATTTCTATGGAGTTCTGAGAACAGCCAAGCAAGGGAGTATCTTTGGAGTCGTAGTTTTACCACAGCTGGAGTGCCGGAGGTTATCCATCACGGCATTCAGGAAATATGATACACAGAGGTTATTACTACCTAGATACATAACATTTATTCACATTGACCCTCATTTGCCAAGTTGATGCCCAATCTCTCAGAGTGTCCAAGTCAGCCTGTAGTTTATGGACATCTTCCATAGACTGTACTAATCCTGTCCTCGATATCATTAATAAATAAATAATAGAGGACCCAGCACTGAACCTTGGGGTACACCACTTATAAGTTCCTTTGCTTTATTATTTACAGCAGCTTATAGCCGGCATGTGATATTATAATGTCATCAATGTAACTTAAGAGCTGTCTGTCATTTTCTTTGTCTGATGCATTTAATGTACTTACTTGTCATAAAGAACAATATCCGGAATCCAGATAGAATCGGATGGAACCCGTATTGAAGTTATACCAGCAAACTCACTTGGAGCCCATCTTAGTTTGACATCTACCCATTCCTGATGGAAAAAATAAATAAATGTAATATTTCTATTAAGTTCTTATGAGTTCAGATATTTTATACTTTATAGTTTCATGTCCACTACTCCTGCTTCACATGTGCTAGAGCCAGGGGTAGGGAACCTCCGGCTCTCCAGCTGTTGTGAAACTACAACTCCCAGCAAGCATACTCGCTCTGCTCTTCTAAGAACTCTCATAGAAATGAATGAAGCATGCTGGGAATTGTAGTTTCACAACAGCTGGAGAGCCGGAGGTTCCCTACCCCTGTGCTAGACTGTTTCATTTTCCATTATATAAAATCAGTATCCCCAACATTTTAGGAATGGATGACATTAAATGACAAAGGAGAGATTAGGTTCTGCTTTTGCCACACATTCCATCGATTTTCTTATAGACCAATAGTGCCCTATAAGACCCTATTGATCTTTATGCTCTCCTCTAACATACACCATGTTTTCCAATGTCACACATTCCTCTCCTTCCTTTTACCTAACATTACAATCTGAATAAAGTGAATTTACGGCTGGCATGTTAGACATATGCACTATAACAACTAGTTCATCTAAAAACTGCAGTTTGGGAAATAAAAGTATTAAATAAAAAACAATTGTGGAAATCAGTGGAAAGCTTTTATTAGTTCCTTCACATATAGGGGCAGTGAATATGTGCCAGTTTTTTGCACCAAAAACTAATATACATTCTTCACACTGCATTTATCAAGTGTTTTAGACACTATGGGGCCCAAAATACGCCAAATTTATTAAGAGGCACATGCACATATACAGTATTTGGGTCATCAGTCAGTAGTTTGTGAGCCAGTTAGGCAATTACTAGCCAGCTAACAGCTAGAGTAGATTTGAACTACTTTCTGTTATAATATATATATAAAATGTGAAGGGCCACAGGAAGCACGTAGTGGAGAGTCACAAATTATGCAGCAGATATTGTAGTTAATATGTGCTTTTAGCTAAAAAATTAGTCTGTGTTGTTATTGCAATCGTTTATGGTCAGAACTACGACTGTATTACCAGACAAATCGCTCCAAGAGGACCCAAATTCATCATTCCTAGCTAACACGTTCTGTTAGTGAAAAAATTATTCTGTGACTTTACTTCTTGATTAATGAAAACATTCTTGGCAAATGCTTTTGCTTTGGTTTGTCTTGTGCCGGTTCAAGAATTTCACGTCTAGCTGCGCAATGTGAATACCCCTGACAGCCCCTCTTAATCATGACCCCAGTTCTGAAAACCAAATTAGAACTGGTCCTATTCCATTATTCCTAGCTGAAGTATTCAGGTGAACTGGCTTGCTTTGAACACTCACATTTTTTTCAAAGTAAATGCTTCAGGCACCCAGGATCACCAGTCAAGAGCATCGGGGAGGCGCCGAGAGGTAGGGGCTGTGAATCTACAGCTAACAGAAGGCGTTAGCTATGGATCTTGGTACACTGCACAGTTATGTACATAGCAGGGTTGCTAACTGTTTAGACATTTTTGGACAGTCCGTAAAAACAAGCAAATTGTTTCCTATGTCCGTGAAAACAAAATAGACGCGTCCCTTCCTTTTTTTGGAGGATAGGGGTACTTGACTAGATTATTTTGGTCTTAATTATCATTTTACCTCTCACAGTAAATGATGGTAATGTGTCATCAGTATATTGAGCTATAGATATGTATTTAAAACATCAGACACCCGATGTGCATGGTGCACGCTGCATGCGCCAGTGGGCGTCATTTTTAAAGGCTAAGAGATAAATTTACTGTTGGCGGTCAGGAAAGGGTTAACTTACAACCCTTCATACTCAGAAGCCTGAGTATACCTTATCTATAGGGATTTGTGATTAATTAATACACAGTTCGGCGAATCACATTTTTCAAAACTTCGCTAACCTCTACCGGCAAGGTGATCTCTTCAAGACAGGAACCTACACCAAACACCACCTCCTTTGGTGCCACATTAGCCTCCATTAAATTCAAGGAATGTAGGCTTGGGATGTGCTGACTAACCCCTTCTATTCTTTGCAGTCTGCATTGGAGGTGTGGCTGTCTCCATTGGTCGTGCACTCCTGACTGACCTGTCTGTTACACAGGCTGATCTTAATTGGTGTAGGTATTAGGCCTCCTCTCCCTGTATTCAGTGGAGGTCATTTGGCACCGGGAGAGGTGAAGTGCAAAGTGGGTTCAACATGCATGTGGAACTTGCATACCCTGAATTTAATGGATGCCATTATGGCACTAAAAGAGGTAAAATACATAGTGGGCTCAGCATGCATGTGGAACCTGCATTCTCTGAATTTACTGGAGCCTAGTATGGCACCATAGGAGGTGGTATTTGGAGTGGGATCCTGTCTTGAAGAGATTGCCTTGCAGGGGTGGACAGGTACAAATAATTTTGTACAAAATGTATTTATCAAGAATCTCACATTTATGTATTGAACATAGCGTTGGCACTAGTATATTTTCTATAGTGAGCACTATTGTATTTATTTTGTTGTTTGTGTTCGCTAAGTGCTGTTGCGTTGTGTTAGTTTTTGCTTTTGGTCTTTCAGCTATAGTGACGTACACCTGCGCATGTGTTGACTAACCCCCTTTTTTTCTTTGCAGTACTTCTAATATAGTGTAGGGACAGGAAAGTTAAACATTTAGTAATGTACTGTACATTATTAGAGAAAGAGACAGACTAAACTGTAAAGAGTCTTTTTAGCAATGTTCTAACTGAGCATTGCTAAAAAGAGTCTGCTGAAACCTGTGTGGAATAAATCCGATAGGCAGGGTGATGGGCAGTGATAGGGCACATGTACATAGTCAGGGACTGGGGTAGTGACAAGATGCAGACTGGAAGTCTCTGTGTATTACACACAGGTGTCTTCAGTGCTTTTTAGAACACTGAAGACTGAAGACAGACTCTCCTTAGCAATGCTCAGGTAGAACTTTTCTAAGAAGACTCTTTATACCCTGTTTTCTAGTACAAAGAAACATCTTTCCCCAATAATGTACATTACAAAAAATTTTATCATCCCCATCCCTACACAATATTAAAATAGACTGAAATGACAATTACACTTATATTACATAGTTATACATATATTTTCAGGAATACAGTAGCATCCTCTTGCCCCAAACTGTACTGGAAAAACATGGTCAACATGCTTCTTAGTATAACTCTATACAAAAGGAAGACATGCGGTATGGAAGTCAATGGCAAATTTATGCTACATGTACTGCATATACCTTACCACACATTTAGCAGCAGGGGCGTTGCTAGGGTCTCAAAAGATCCGGGGCCCAAGCCTCAATGCATATGGCCCAATTCTCTAAGTTGACCGCCTGCCCCCCTTCCGCAGCAACACTTACCTTTCACATCCAGGGCCTCCAGATGATGTCTCCACTGATGTAGATCTACTCGGTCATCATCTTCTCCATTTCGGTCCGGACAACTTCTCTCAGCCGCCTCGTCTCTGCAAAGTGTGACACACAAACATCTTAGATTCCTCACATTTCATCATCTCCCAACCTGGAGTCCCCACAGTGTTACCCTGCTGCTCGCTGTGCCTCCTAATACCCCAAAATACTATCCTGAAGAAATATCAGTGCCCCCCCCCCCATAGTAATAGTGCTCCTCATAGTCCCACCAATATTAATTCCCTTCTAGAATGCCCTCATTAGTAATACTGCCCCCAACAGTGATAACGCTCTACAAGAGTGCCGCCATTAGTAGAAGAGCCCCCCAGTATTAATAATTCCCTTACAGAGTGCCCGGAAGAAATAAGGCCCCCCCCCCAATTGTTCCCCCAGTGGTAATAAAGCTCTCTACAGACCCCTCAGTAGTAATAAGGCCCCCCATAGTGCTCTTAGTAGAAATAAGGCGGATCTATAAGTCCCTCTATAGAGTCCCAAGTAGTACTAAGAACGCCTAATGTCCCCTGGATTTATAATACCCTCAGTGATTTATATGGCCCCCCCTGTCATAATAGCTCACCCTGAAGTGCCCCCAGTATTTATACTGCCCCTACTGTTATAATGCCCCCTGTAGTTATATTCCTCCCTTTAGTGCCCTCAGCAATGATGATTCCTCAGCCCCTCCACCATACAGTCCCATGTAAGTAAAATTATTTCCCCTCCCTCTGCCATAGAGTCCCATGTAAATAACATCACTCCCCCTCCCCTTCAGCCCTTCAACATACAGTCCCATGTAAATAACATCACTCCCCTCCCTTCAGCCCTTCCAACATACAGTCCCATATATAAATAACATCACTCCCTCCGCAGCCGCCTTCAACATACAGTCCCATGAAAATAACATCACCCCCTGAACATTCAGTCCCATGTAAATAACATCCTCTCGTCAGCCCTAACATACAGTCCCAGTTAAATGACTACAACTTCCAGCATTGCTCTGTCTCTCCCTTCACTTACCTCTCCTTATAGCAGACCTTAGCAGAGCTTCTTCCCCTAGAGATCTCTTCACTGTGGAGCCTCTCCTGCACTGGTCACATGATGACATGTGACCAGTGACATCATCGCAGGTCCTTCTCAGCTACTGCACCGATCACATGACCTGTGATGTCACCCCAGGTCCTTCGCCCTTTTGCAGTACATTAGATTCGATTGTATTGCCGTCCTGAGGACGGCAATACAATTGTATCTGGCTGGCAGGCAGGACATTCGGGGCCTGGGAGGAAACATCAGGGGCCCAGGCCCCGAATATTTTAGCCTAGCAACGCCCCTGTTTAGCAGACCATTTCAAATCATAACATAAATAATTTATTATAATGAGGAAAAAATAGATAAAATAAATTATGTGGAATAAGATTCTAAAAGTGTAATCCGACATCACATTAAGAATTAGGCCCCATTCACACGACCGTATGAATGGGGCCGTATCTATCCGCAAAAATGCGGGAATAGATGCGGCCCCATTGACCTCTATGGGGCCGGGAGCTGCGGCTCTTTTGAAGCATGTCCTATACTTTCTATACTATACTATACTATACTATCTATACGTCATTTTCAATTGGGCCGCACGGCGTGTGTTCCGAGCGCTGCGGAACACACGCCGGGCGGCCCACGTATATTTGCGGGTCCGCAGTAAGAAAAAATAAAAATCACTCAGTTTTCATTTCTGAGGCTCTTGACCCTCCTACTTCTGGTCTGTGCAGACCGTAAGACGTGATGTCCCATCCATGGTCATATTGACAGCTCCAGCAATTCACTAGCCACAGTGGTGAAGTGACCCTTAGCGACACATGACCAATGAGCCTCAGAGGTCACTTGCCACAAGGGGACATGTCACTTGTGTGGTCAGTGAATGGCTGCAGACCATTATCACTTCCAGTCTGTTGAGGACCAGAAGCAGCAGGAATGGGAACTTGGCGCTGAAATAGAGGTGCTTTCAAAATGTTGCTTTTTTTCATTTTTTAAAACAGGTTCTTGGCAGTCAGTAATTTTTGGAGGGCGTTGTACAACTCCATTAATCATTGTGAAATGGAAACTTGCCACCATATTCAATTTGGTTTTACACAATCTATTTTCTCTGTCTAGTGTTGGTTTCATTCAAATGGTAAAAAAATTGTAAATGAATTTTAAGAACAGTGATATTTTGATGATATGTTTTGACATATACCATAAGCTGTTAATGGCATGACACACAAGTCAAACAGAATCAGAGATACAGTGCTTCTCTGGGACTGCAATGCTGATGACCTATCCTTGGAATAGGTCACCAATATCAGATCAGCTGTTAAGGAGTAGTTGTGAATCCGGGAAGAGGCACTGGAACTACAAAGCTCTGTCTAGTGCATAGATGTTGGAGTTGGTTATAGAGAGCAGAGAGCTACTGCAAACATTAGATCCCCTTCTGAAGGACTCATCAAAACTATGCATTACATATTCATTTGAAGGGGCACCATGTGGTGCCACATTTATCCTGTAGTTGTATCTGATGGGCCTGCGGCAATCTGCTAATTACTGGCCCTTTTTTACCAGAATAAAATGTCACCAATAACATCATTCCAGTTCAAAGACTAATTCATACTTGTTTAAGCCAAACGTTTGTGGTCATCAGTTGATTTTTCTCATCCTGTAAGAGAAAAAAAAAAACTTTTATTCATTATCTGGAATTAACAACTTTGAATTTTAGTGTGAATAATGTCATATTAACATATGAAACTAGCTGAAGGACCCGACTTCGCCCGGGTGTATTTAATCTATTTCATTTAATGTGTGTGTGTCGTTAAAAGATATTGAGAGTGACCTCTACAGTGCCCGCCCCTTTAACAGTGACCTCCACAGCAGCCCGCCCCTTAACAGAAACATCCACAGCGCCTCCCATTTAACTGTGACCTCCACAGCAGCTAGGTTGGCAACTGTCTTCACCCCAGAAAGCTGGACCTCACCGGCCATTCCCCCAAACATGAAGCAGCGCCCCCGGTACCCATGAAGCCACACCCCTAAACATGAAGCCACGCCCCCGGTCCCCATGAAGCCACACCATTAAACATGAGGCCATGCCCCCTGGCTCTGTGATGACATGGAGGTGAAGCTGTCTGAGCATGAGCTACTGAAAGGGTGGACATTCCTACGTTAGTCCAGGCACTGCGCCGGACAGAGGTCAGGGAGCCAGAAAACCGGACTGTCCAGCCTAAAGCCGGACATCTGGCCACCCTAACATCAGCCTGTCCCTAGGGCTTTCAGAATCCCTGTCCACCGTCCGGCGCAGGGCCTGGACAGACACAGGGATGTCTACCCTTTCAGTAGCTCATGCTGAGACAGCTTCTTCTCCGTGTCTTCATGGAACCAGGGGGCGTGGCCTCGTGTTTAGGGGTGTCTCTTCATGGGGATCGGTTCACGTTGGGGGGAGGCTGGACAGTCTGGCTTTCAGACTCCCTGTCCTCTGTCATGCACAGGGCCTGGATGGACACAGGGATGTCCTTTTGAACAGCTCACTCTCATACAGCAGCACTGTGCAGTCTGAGCATGAGCTGCAGGGAGAAAGTCACCCTCCCTCCCTCCCCTGCAGCTGACAGAAGTTGATTTTTACCTTCATTTTTTCAATCCCGCTCAGATGCAGTGTGGAAGAGGTGTGGCCTGACTGAGTTGGGGGCGTGACTTAGTGGGACCTGGGGTTGGGGCTTTTAAGTCCTTCTTTTGAGGGTGGCCTGAATTACAGGTCGATGCCATAGTAATTTAGGAGAAAACACAGTGGGTACCAGTGGAAGAAAACATCTTTTATTACTACTGAACAGTAAATATGTGAAACTTACATTATATGAGGTAATGATTGATGATGAGTTAGTCCAAAACATAAGTTATATTTATGGTAACCGGAAGACCCCTTTAACAGAGTCATCCACAGCGCTCTGCCCCTTTAAAGCAGACCTACAGCAGTGAACTGGCTAGGTTGTTATGGAAACCTGGTGTGTGGAGGCTAACTGCCTGTGAGCTTCTATTGGCTGATAAGAGTCATGTGACCAGGCTTTTATTGGCTAATGCATTTTTTGGGAATATCTCAGGAACGGTATGTCCTGGAGAACTGAGACCCGCTCTAAAACCTTCCCGGACACCTGATGTACCTGTGTGCCAAATTTCGTGATTGTAGCTGCGATGGTGCGGATTCCTTTAGCGGACATACACAGACATACATACACTCAGCTTTATATATTAGATGTATTTGCACTGTAAGAATTAGGTATACAGTATAGGTTTTTGCCTCTTTGTAGACTCTAACAAATTAATATGATTTAAAGAAGTACTTCTGTTTTTTATTTTACATATATTACTAACGCCAGTATGCTAGCAGTGTAATTTGTTACACCCTAACTCAGTTGCCTCCATACATTTAGATTTTTTCATTATGTGGACTTGGTCATGTGATGTCAAATATGACCAGTTGTCCAGAGCCTGATCTAGTGCGTAAACAGGAACTCATTCTCTACCTGTGACTTCCTGCGAATTACAGGATGACATCATCACCAAATACCTTCTGGCAGGTATCAGGCCACTCCCTGCATGTTCCTCTGTATATCTCTATATTCTGTTAAAGATACAGTATAATGTCTCCCCTATCTAGAGGACCAGAAGTGCAGATATATAGTAGTTAAGTGTATAAAGTGATAAGCTGCAGATATATAAACCTCCTGACTCACACTGCCTGTCTATGCCATCTGTGTGTGCTGACTCTCCAGTGTATTTCTATACAACGTAGCTTCACACTGGTCTTTCTGCCTCCTGCATGTAAGAGCTGGCATGAGAGGGAGATGACATGGCATAGAGGACGGACAGGTTCAAACAGAGGAATACATAGAGACAATATAGTGTGAGGGGACAGCAGTTCTGGGTCATGGCTGCCCTTACACAGTGCAGTGTGGTAAGACTATGCCCCCTCTGTTTCTGCAAAGCCCAGCATGATGGAAAATGTAGGATTTATTAGGAAAACCATATCCGAGGAGAAAGAAACAAGATGACAGACAACCCACAAATTGCAAATAAAATAAAACAGGTATACACAAGGCACACACAAGACTCTGTCTTATTCTTTTGTAATGGTCTATCCTACACTATACAGGCAAAGAAAAAAAAAACTGAAGTGCTTCTTTAAATTCGCTCAGTATGCGAGCAATATAAATATTAATATGGACATTACTATGGCTTTGAAGTGTAAAATAATTGCATGATAAAAAATTTCAACTGACATACATGTATGAGCTAAAAAATATTTCATGAAAAAAATGAAAAAAATCCAGCACACGCACTACGGATAAAATCCAGTCTCTTTATTGAAATCCTTTAAAATTCCATGAACTGATCAGAAGGCTTTTTCGGTCTATGCGTTTCGACAAACTGTCTTATTCATGACCATACTATGTAGCCAAATTTTCTGGTTTAAAAACCCTTCACCCACCTCAGACACTCCTCCGTTACCATGTGTTAATAATCACCAAATTGGAGTCGGAGGTGTGTCTCGTGGTGGTCACAAAATATAAAACTACTTACAAAAACAAGCTTCTACAAAAGGAAAAATGAACCAGCAATCACCTACGGTCATATAAAATATACAACAATATTCAAAGATGAGATTGTGTCTATTGTTAATGCCCCTTGGAATCCTGGTATGCAATAAGAAGATCCAAAAAGGCTCCCTGTTATAAAGCAGTCTATTCAGATCTCCTCCACGCAGTGGTTTTTTTAACCCTTTCAATACCTGTGATTTCAAGACCTGCTGTATTACCTCCATGTGCATCTATAAAGTGTCGAGATAAAATGGAAATGTTCACTACCTTCAAGTTTGAAATGTCTGAAAGGTGTTTCCTTAGGCCTCATGCACACGAACGGCCGTGTGCTGGCCGTGCCCATGCTGCGGGCCGCAAACTGTGGTCCGCAATGCACAGGCACTGACCGTGAGGCCACCGCGTGCGGATCGTGGACCCATTTACTCATGCACACGAACGTGTGCTGGCTGTGCCCGTGCTGCGGGCCGCATATGGCATTCACTTCAATAGGTCCGCGATCCGGGAGATGCGGAGCGGAGGCACGGATCGGAACACCACGGAAGCACTACGGTGTGCTTCCGTGGTGTTTCTGGCAGTGCCTCTGCACCGCAAAAAAGTAGCGCAAGCACTACTTTTTTGCGGTGCGGCCCCTCGGATGCGGATCGCGGACCCCATTCAAGTGAATGGGTCTGCGATCCGCATGCGGTGGCCTCACGGTCAGTGCCCGTGCATTGCGGACCGCAGTTTGCGGCCCGCAGCACGGGCACGGCCGGCACACGTTCGTGTGCATGAGGCCTTACTCTGATTTTCAAACTATTTGAAGTACAACACACATATTGAACGTTACAGTTGCTGCAGATGGCTGTGAATTTGTGGTTCCTGGTGAAGGAGACTGGTGAAGGAGATTTACCAGGAAACACAAATTCACAAAAGAATTCCACTTATAACAAAAATAAAAATAAGAATGAAAATGGCAGAAAGAAAATTGGGATGGGTGAACCCCAGGATTCAGCTATATAACCAGAGAATAAGCCAAAAAATGGACAAGGAGAGCAGGGCAAAAGCATCGACCAAAATATGAGATATCCGAGGAGGACAGCAAAGAGACAGAAATAGAAGATGCAGTCATTAATTTATCGAGTTATATCTTATCTGGTTCTGAATTAAGCCTTTTGAGAAAGGGACTATCGTTCTCACCAATGCATGATTTTGATTTATTCCGTACTATATTTGATGTGAATAGGTTCGCACGGAATCTCGCTGTCAGGAAACATTTTGATTTGTCAGGGGAAGTTTGTGAATGAAATTGCAATGAATCGCAGAAAGTGAATGAGAATGTTATTAATGTGACACCATTTAATTTGTCAGAACAACGTTGTAACCGCACCTTATCCACTTTACAATGTGAATCTGGGCCTATTGTGGATGACTGGAGGAAGGGCTTTAGGGTCCCTAACCCCGACTTTTATCCTGTGAGTTCTAGAGTGCCCGCTTTAGATACATTTCAGGAGCTGGTTGAGATGGATCTTGTGGCACTAGATCAGAAAGTGAAAAAACTAAAAAGAAATGGAGTACGGAGAGATAATCTCAGTAGACTGGAGAGGAAGGCACTTGATAACCTGCGTCACAATAGTGAGTTGGTTATGAAAAACTCTGATACAGGTGGGAGTATAGTGGTGATGGATGCAGGTTTGTATCTGAAATGTTATGAGGAGTTCCTAGGGGATACATCCACATACAGAAAGTTGAAGGCAGATCATAGAAACATAGAAACATAGAAACATAGAAGATTGACGGCAGAAAAAGACCACCTGGTCCATCTAGTCTGCCCTTTTATTATCCTTTTGTTTTTATCTTAGGATAGATACATGTTTATCCCAGGCATGTTTAAATTCAGTTACTGTGGATTTATCAACCACCTCTGCTGGAAGTTTGTTCCAAGCTTCTACTACTCTTTCAGTGAAATAATATTTTCTAATGTTGTTCTTGATTTTTCCCCCAACTAACCTCAGATTGTGCCCCCTTGTTCTTGTGTTCTGTTTCTTATTAATAACCCTTCCCTCCTGAACTTTATTCAGTCCTTTAACATATTTAAAGGTTTCAATCATGTCCCCCCTTTCTCTTCTTTCCTCCAGACTATACATATTAAGAACTCGGAGTCTTTCTTGATAAGTACTATGCTTTAGACCTCCTACCATTTTTGTAGCTCTTCTTTGGACCCGTTCTATTTTAGCAATATCCCTTTGCAGGTGAGGTCTCCAGAATTGAACACAGTATTCCAGATGTGGTCTCACTAGAGCTCTATACAGAGGGATCACAATCTCCCTCTTTCTGCTTGTTATACCTCTAGCTATGCAGCCAAGCATACGATTTGCTTTCCCTACTGCCTGGCCTGCATTGGTTACTCATTTTGAGGATGTCAGAGATGACTACCCCCAAATCCTTCTCTTCTGAGGTCTTTGTTAGCACAGAACTGCCAATACGATACTCAGATAGAGGATTTCTTCTCCCCAAGTGCATTATTTTACATTTGGAAACATTGAACTGAAGTTTCCATTGTTTTGACCACTTATCTAATAAAGATAAATCATTCTCCATATTACCGACACCTCCTGGAACATCAACCCTATTACACACTTTTGTGTCATCAGCAAACAAGCAAACCTTCCCTACCAAGCCGTCCCTTATGTCATTTACAAACATGTTAAACAGAACAGGACCCAGAACAGATCCCTGTGGCACCCCACTTGTAACCAGCCTCTCCTCAGAATACACTCCATTAACAACAACCCTCTGGTATCTGTCCTTCAGCCAACTGCAGATCCACTGAACTATCCAGGGCTTAAGTCCAATTTTTGATAACTTCTCTATCAGCTCTTTATGGGGAACCGTATCGAATGGTCCTACTACAGAATTTGTCACAGCATTATCCAAACATGTTGATGAAGGTGTTTCACTAGGTGTTTTGGATATGAAACTTAGAGACTGTTTGTGAATAAACCAGTAATCCCAATTTTCCACTCACTCCCTAAGGCCTCATGCACACGAACGTGTGCCGGCCGTGCCCGTGCTGCGGGCCGCATACGGCGGGTCCGCAATAAACGGGCACCGACCGCGTGCAGCCCGCATCACGGACCCATTCACTTCAATGGGTCTGCGATCCGGGAGATGCGGAGCGGAGGCACGGATCGGAACACCACGGAAGCACTATGGTGTGCTTCCGTGGTGTTTCTGGCCGTGACTCCGCACCGCAAAAAAGTAGCGCAAGCACTACTTTTTTGCGGTGCGGACCCTCGGATGCGGATCGCGGACCCCATTCAAGTGAATGGGTCCGCGATCCGCATGCGGTGGCCTCACAGTCAGTGCCCGTGCATTACGGACCGCAGTTTGCGGCCCGCATCACAGGCACGGCCGTCACACGTTCGTGTGCATGAGGCCTAAGGGTCCATTCACACGTCCGTACTTGTGCACATCCTGGAAAACGGTCAGTTTTTTGCGGATCCGTTGTTCCGCAAAAAAACTCAGTTTTTCCAGGACATCTGTTCCGTTTTTCCGTGAAAAATGGAAAGGATGTATCCATATGTCATCCGTTTTTTGCGGATCCGCAAAAAATGGAAGGATGAATAACATCTGTACCTTTTCTTTTTTTTCTCCCCTCCTGGAACGGAATCCGCAAATACGGATGACATGCGGATGCCTTTCCGCATGTCTTCCGCATTTTTTGCGGATCCATAGACTTTCATTGTGCTACGGACCGCAATTCGGGAGAAAAGTAGGACAGGAGGATTTCTTTTTGCGGACAGTCGGAACGGACACCACATGGTGTACTGTCCGCATTTTTTGGGACCCATTGAAATGAATGGTTCCGCATCCTATCCGCATAATTGTCCGCAATTGCGGAAAGGATGCGGACACATTATACGGACGTGTGAATGGACCCTAAAGTACATAAGAAGACTTTCCCTCCTCCAATGCGACCTATTGTGTCTGGTATAGGCAGCTTGGGAGAACACCTGGGAGCATGGGTAGATTTTTATCTGCAGCCCCTTGTTCAGCGTATCCCAAGCTACTTACGAGATACAAAACATGTATTGGAATTGACTGGTAACTTAGTGTGGGAAGAGGGGTACAGATGGGCGACTTGTGATGTCGCCGCTCTCTACTCCTCGATTTCGCAACATTTGGGCTTGGCAAGTCTAAAGAGACATTTGGATTTGTATAGTGGATACACTGGCATTTTGAAAGAATTTCTCTATTTGTCTGTGGAGTTCCTGCTGGGACATAATTATTTCTCCTTTAATGGGAGATAAATAATATTTGCAGACAAAGGAAGCATCAATGGGCGCAAATATTTATATGTCCCATTGGGAGGAACAATACCTTATGATCGAGGACAATGTTTTTTTGTCCTCGATCGTATGGTATGGAAGATTCATAGATGATATTATCTTGGTGTGGAACTCCACAGAAGAGGACTTCGTGAATTGCGTGAAATACATTTTATCCGTAGTGCATGTGCTGGATTTTTTCATTTTTTCAAGAAAGTATCTCCCTGATCCAGGATTCCTTGCACGTCAATGGAGTGAAGCAGGTGAGCTGGAAACATTTTGTTATATGATTGTGTTAGCTACAAAATCTATAATAAGTCTGTGAATGCAGTGTTTCTATATTGTACTGTATGTTCCTATTTAGAAAAACAGGCACTTTATCTGTCAAAATCCAGAAAATCATATATTACAGGTAAATATGTGTTGAAGCATGCAGATACTTGTATCTAATATGAAATCCTGAAAACAGTAGTAATAAAAGTCCTATACATACCACATCCACAAGCTGTGTAATAGCAAGGCCAAACTTCACTTTCACAGTGTCATTTAAGTGTTCAACTGGACGAACCCACTTCTGGTAATCTTGTTGTTGAAATAAGTATTTGAATAATCTGTCTTCACTTTTTGCTATAAACGATGGTTCGGATATTCCTATATGGAAAAAACAGTGATACTGTGGATGTCATATTTATTGTGGCTAGCACATTTGCATTGAGTATTTTTAGGTTGGCATAATATATTTGTAGGCAACGATGGACATACCATGAGTATAACCTGTGCAGCTGCACAAGGGCCCTGGAGATAAGGGGGCCCACTGTCAAACTAAAAGCTGCCAGAAGCTACAGTCCCATCTTCAAGATCCTATGTCTTTATTGGTGGCACTAAGGCAGGGGTGGGGAACCTTTTTGCTGCCAAGGGCCATTTGGATATTTGTAACATTGCTCGGGGGCCGTACAAATTCTCAATTGAAAAATTTGACGGCTATATTATATTATATATATTATATCAAATATATAAGTGACTTAGGGGTAAGTTACAGAAATTGTGCTTCAATTAAAAAAATCTAGAGTGCTGTATTCTTGCAGCACAAAATAGCGCCTGCACTATATATATATATATATATGTATTACAAATAGTACAGGCACCATTTTGACCCAATATAACCGTCTAATATTTAAGTTGAAAATGTTATATACTGTATTTATTTCTTTATTTGGCATTAATGGCAGCCAAGCTAAACCCAGAGGGGTCCAGGAAGGGGTTCACCCAGTTTTCACTCTCCCTGCCCCTGTCCCTAACTTTGTCCCTTTCTCAGTCTCAGATCTGCCCCCCACCTCCATCAGCCTCAGATCAGACCCTCAATCAGACCCTCCCCAGCCTCAGATCAGACCCCAGTATGCCCCCAGCCTCAGATCAGACCCCATTATTCCCCCAGTCTCAGATCAGACCCCCAATATGCCCCCCAGCCTCAGATCAGACCCCTAATATGCCCTCCAGCCTCAAATCAGACCCCTTTCAGCCCCCCAGCCACAGATCAGCCCCTCCCCACCTCAGATGAGTCCCAATCAGACCTCAGATCAGACTTTTAAAATAAATAATAAAATAAACTTACATCTCCAGCTCCAGACGGCGCTGCCTCTTGTGGCAGGTTCACTTTCCATCCCTGGTCTTCTCCCTGTCGCGCTGTACTGTGACCTGACAGCGCACAGCGTCAGGTCATAGTGCGCGCCTACGTGCACTACGTCCTGACACTGTAAGGCTAGGGCTACACGGCGACAGTTGTCGCGCATCACCCGTCGCAGCCAGGATGCCTGAGTAGCGGGGATCCCATAGAGATGAATAGGATTGCCGCAGCTCAGGCATCCTGGCTGAGCCGTGTTGGATTTCTTGCGACTGCCGCGGCGATCCCATTCATCTCTATGGGATCCCCGCTACTCAGGCATCCTGGCTGCGACGGGTGTCGTGCGACAACTGTCGCCGTGTAGCCCTAGCCTTAGTGTCAAGACACAGCGCGGCGGGAGAAGAACAGGGAAGGTGAGAACAGCCAGTGCAGCGCTGTTCTCACCTTCCTGTGCCTCCCGCATGCTAATGACCGCTTCAATAATGGAAGCGGTCATTAGCATTTTCTGGCAGGGGGCTGGGGGTCACATAAAATGATTGTATGCAGCCTGCGGGCTGGAGGTTCCCCTGCCCTATAGGGATAGAGTTTGGAAATCTACCAACAAAATGCTAATTAGCTACCATGGCCTTTCCCATCCGATGTTCATGGGGAAAATATTGACCAGCCTTTGGTATTTACCGGAACCAGTCCTACTACCTTTTGGACTCAAGACACGTGTTGTTCCAACAAGATAAAATCTTCCCACACACTGCCCATGCTACACATTGTGCTCTTCAGGGTATTCAGCAGCTAACCTGGCTGCTCGATTGCCCGATCAAGAATGTCTGGGACTGGATGGGGTGACAGACCTCCCATTCACGGCAGCCAACCACCACCATGGCTGAACTAAGGCTCCCAGTTGAAAGAGATTGGAATGACATACCACATTAGGATATCCATCATCTGCTACCATGCCAGAGTGGCAGCTCGTATTGCAGCAAGAGGGATGCCACCCAGTATTAATGTGACCCTGCCATATTTCCTACTGCAGAACCTAAAGGATGCACCACCCTGGTTGTGTGATCATTGGCTGAGTGCCACTAGCAGTTTATACTCAATCTAAGCACAATCATATTAAGTTTTCCAGGTGTTATTTTTCATTTTTGGCTATTGTAATTCATATGTTGCATTCTTCATCAAGGTCATTATCACATGGATAAAAACTAACTAGCTATTTAGTTATTTAATGGAAAGTACAAGTAGAGATTTAGTAATATGGGTGCACCATGGTGTGCAAATCTCCCTCCTAGTGCAGCATGAACCAGATTTATAGGCAGAGTGTACTCTCTGCTGATGAATCTGGCATGGTTTTTTGCCAGTTCTCTAATTGAAAAAGTAGCTGGAAGTCTAGAAATGTTGACAAATTGGTGACTAGGCAAGACTCTGAAGACATTCGCCCATTATTTCTGTTGGTACAATATCCACAATGTTTGACTGGAAATCACCATTGTTGAGCAGGATATGGCTGACTTATATGGATATACTGTATATTTCTAAGTACTAAAGTCTGAAAGTATTTTAATCATAATCATCAGCTCTCTGAAGAGTATTTATATTCAAAGCTTTTAATTAAGAAGGAAAGCATAGGGAAGTACAGCAAACTACATTTACAGTTACTGTTTTCTCATTTATCTGCCGGCTACTTATACTTGGCAACATCCTGAGGAGACTTAGCTGCTAAGCTGTCATAAGTGATTCTGACTTCAAGTTGATGGTTGTTGTGCTGTATATGTCTCCATTCAATTTAAATATTAATATCAAAGTTAATTGAATATAGACACACTTATAAACATGTCTGACATAAGACTCTGTGGCAAAAGGTTAGAAGAATGATTTAAAGGGAACCTTGAAAATGCAGTGTAATCTTCCAGCAGCATGGCGTAGAATAGAAGAAAATTAATGTATAGCTTTGTGATGACAGGTTTAGTAAATCCCGTATAAACTTAATTTAAAGGGAATGTGTTATCACAAAATGATCTATTGTTTAAATCACCTTTTTTATATTAAACACATTTTTAAATGTTTTGTGTGTTTTTTTTTATTTCACTGAATAATGTCACTATCTATATTGAAAAAGAAAAAAAACTAAAGTTTTCACACTGGCCACTATATACAATATTTTACCGCATTGACTTCTATGGGAGAATTTTCTAGGCATGCTCTGTACAGAGGTCAATGAAAATAGGTGACTTGTCCGTGAAAAAAATAAGATGTGTCCGTGACTTTTTTGAGGCTGCTAGTACTTTACTACATTATTTTGGCTGTAATCTGATAATTTTACAGCTCACAGTAAATAATGCTAATGAGCTCTTATCAGTACACTGAGCTATAGACAAATATTACTTATAATATTTACCGTATTTTTCGCACTATAAGACGCATTCCCCCCCCCCCCAAAAGTGGGGGAAAAATGTCTATGGGGCATGGGGGCTGATAGGAGAGGCATGGGGGCTGATAGGAGAGGCATGGGGGCTGATAGGAGAGGCATGGGGCTTTTATATGAGGTCTTATTGCCAGAGCATAAAGTTTAAAGGCAAGCAACTAAAATAATAAATGGAATGGACGGTCTACAGTATTCAGAAAGCTTTTCAAAATTACAAAGAAAAATAGAGATGAGTAAATCAACTCTGAGCATATCGGATATGTCACAAACATCACAAAAATTCTTCTTCTAACCAAATCCAAAGTTTTGGCGACATGCTTTGGATGAATCGAGCAACATGGCTCTCGCCATTTTACATTTAATATGTGAGAGAAAAATGGCAGGGAGGATGAAGTTGGCCTCAATGCCCACAATGCTTTGCAGTCACTGACAGCCAGACATGAGGGAGGATATTGGCTGGTTTTTAAGGCTGTATGCTAGTTCTGACACACAGACACCATTGTGAGCTCAGTCAATCATGGCAGGATGTGTTTGTCCTATCTGCAAAAAACACACAAAGTGACAGCTGTTTTAGGGACAGCGTAGAGATTCAATTTTTCTACAGTTTATACGTGTTCAAAAAGTATATATTTTGTTATTATTAGAGATGAGCGAGCATACTCGTCTGAGCTTGGTGCTCGTTCGAGTATTACGGTACTCGTAAGTGCTCGCTGCTCGGATGAGTATCTCGCCATGCTCGAGGAAATGGCAACTTCCGGATCGTGCATTTTTGGCGCCTATAAACTCAGCCAATCACAAGCCAGGAGACTCTGTGGTACACCCAGCATCACGTGGGGCCCTTACATGTCGATAGCAGGGGTTGGCTGGCCTGATCAAGTGACCCTGGAATATACTAGTGACTGGCCGCGGTGCTCGGCTCAGATGCTGTCTGGATGTCGTTAGGGATAGAGCTGCTGCGTTTCAGGGAGAGTGTTAGGGCCTGCATTTAGTTCTCTGTTAGGCAGGAATCACCCACAAAGAACCCAACAGCCCTTCTAAAGGCTACAAGAATTTTTTTTTTGTCTCCTGGCTTGGCTGGCTGGCTGGCACTAGTAGTGCAGCTATCGCCATATATAACCCCCTTTTTTTTTTTTTTTATTGTTATATCTCTATTGTTTTTTTTTTTTATTGTTATATCTCTGTATCTAGTGATACAAATCCATTTCACACAGCAGTGTGAAACCATTCTGTGTGTCCCAGTTCAGTACACTCACTACAATCCGTATTTTCTGTCCAGGTGACACTTTCTGTACGTCACTTAATACAACCAGGTCTTTTGCTCTCACGTATATAGCTTGATCCCAAAAATCTCTGTGCGACATTTGTCTGGGTCGAAGTCAAAATAGCCACCGTCAGAAGGGTGTCAGTTAGCTCTACGATAGTTTCTGCACGTCACGTTCCAAAAAAAAATAAAATAAAAAAAAAATATATAAAAAAAAGTTTTTTGGTTGTTTTAGCTCAGTGATACAAATCCATTTCACACAGCTGCGTGGAACCATTCTGTGTGTCACAGTTCAGTACACTCACTACAATCCGTATTTTTTGTCCAGGTGACACTTTCTGTACGTCACTTAATCCAACAAGGTCTTTTGCTCCCACGTATATAGCTTGATCCCAAAAATCTCTGTGCGACATTTGTCTGGGTCGCAGTCTAAATAGCCACCGTCAGAAGGGTGTCAAGTTAGCTCTACGATAGTTTCTGCACGTCACGTTCCTAAAAAAACAAAACTAAAAAAAATATATATAAAAAAAATAGTTTTTTGGTTGTTTTAGCTCAGTGGTACAAATCCATTTCACACAGCTGCGTGGAACCATTCTGTGTGTCACAGTTCAGTACACTCACTATAATCCGTATTTTCTGTCCAGGTGACACTTTCTGTACGTCACTTAATACAACCAGGTCTTTTGCTCTCACGTATATACCTTGATCCCAAAAATCTCTGTGTGACATTTGTCTGGGTCGCAGTCAAAATAGCCACCGTCAGCAGGGTGTCAGTTAGCTCTACGATAGTTTCTGCACGTCACGTTCCCAAAAAAACAAAACTACAAAAAAAATATATAAAAAAAATAGTTTTTTGGTTGTTTTAGCTCAGTGATACAAATCCATTTCACACAGCTGCGTGGAACCATTCTGTGTGTCACAGTTCAGTACACTCAGTACAATCCGTATTTTCTGTCCAGGTGACACTTTCTGTACGTCACTTAATTCAACCAGACTGAACAAGTTTGTGGGTTTCAGTACAGCAGGCCCATTTATTTTTTATTTTTTATATAATACACTTATATACAGAAAATGTTGAACCCCAGGGCTAAGGGTCGAGGACGAGGGCGTGGGCATTCAATTACTGCAGGGGGCAGAGGCCGTGGTCCTGGGCAGGGTGAGACAGTACCTGCTGATGAGGGAGCAGGGGAACGCCGCAGAGCTACACTCCCTAGCTTCATGTCTCAACTTACAGGGACACGTGGTAGAGGACTGTTGAAACCACAACAGTGCGAACAGCTGATGTCTTGGATTGCGGACAATGCTTCAAGTAATTTGTCCACCAGTCAGTCTTCCACGCAGTTCACCCACGTTACCCAAGGGAGCACTCCTCTGGCTCCTCCACCTCAACCTCCTTCCCCCAGTCTGCCCCCTCCCAGGAAAATTTGGAATGCGATCCGGCATACTCTCAGGAACTGTTTTCTGGACCCTTCCCAGAGTCACAAACCACTTCTCAGGTTGCTGCTGACCTCGTTCCCGATGCCCAAGTTTTCCAACTGTCGCAGTCTGTGGGTGATGATGATGATGATGATGACAATGTTGAGTTAGTGGAAGAAGTTTGTAAAGAGGTGTCGGACGATGAGGAGACACGGTTGTCAGACAGTGGTGAAGTTGTTGTCAGGGCAGGAAGTCCGAGGGGGGAGCAGACTGAGGAATCGGAGGATGACGAGGTGACTGACCCAAGCTGGGTTGATAAGCCGAGTGAAGACAGTGCTTCTGAGGCGGAGGCGAGTGCTGCACCAGAACAGGTTGGAAGAGGCAGTGGTGTGGCCAGAGGGAGAAGCAGGGCCAGAGCTGGTGCATCAGCAGCAACTGTTTCACGTAGTGAAGCTCCCGTGGCGAAGCCTAGATGTTCGCAAGTCTGGAGGTTCTTTAAAGAAAGTGAGGATGACCGACGGACTGTGGTGTGCAACCTGTGCCACACCAGGATCAGCAGGGGTGCCACCACTACTAGCCTAACCACCACCAGCATGCGCAGGCATATGAGTGCTAAACACCCCACTCAATGGAACCAAGGCCGTTCAGCACCTCCTGCGGGTCACACCACTGCTCCTTCCCCTGTGTCACTCGCTGCCTCTGCTAGTAAACCCCCTGCCCAGGACCCCGGCACGAGCGCCTCCCGCCGGAAAACCACACCTTCGCCTCCACGATCCTCCACAGTGTCCACCAATGTGTCCCAGTGCAGCGTTCAGCTGTCTTTACAGCAGACGCTGGAGCGCAAGAGGAAATACAGTTCCACCCACCCACATGCCCAAGCCCTCAACGTCCACATCTCCAAATTGCTCAGCCTGGAGATGCTGCCCTATAGGCTGGTAGAGACTGAGGCCTTTCGCAATCTCATGGCGGTGGCTGCCCCTCGGCATTCGGTCCCCAGCCGCCACTATTTTTCCCGATGTGCCGTCCCAGCCCTACACCAGCATGTGTCAGAGAACATCATCCGTGCCCTGACCAACGCTGTTTCTGAGAAGGTCCACCTAACCACGGACACGTGGACAAGTGCTGCCGGGCAGGGACACTATATCTCACTGACGGCACATTGGGTTAACTTGGTGGAGGCTGGGACCGAGACTGACACTGGGGCCGCTCATGTACCGCCCACACCGAGGATTGTGGGGCCTACCTCGGTCACGGTCTCTCAGACGTACTATGCCTCCTCCTCCGACCCCTCCTCCTCCTCCACCTCCTCCTCCGAATTACCATCCGTGGGCACGGCGCCTTCAGTCGGTAGCTCTAGGCGCAGCAGCAGTGCCGTGGGTAAGCGCCAGCAGGCGGTGCTCAAACTGCTGAGCTTAGGTAACAAAAGGCACACCGCCCAAGAGCTGTTACAGGGCATCACGGCGCAGACCGATGTGTGGCTGGCACCGCTGAACCTCAAGCCAGGCATGGTGGTGTGTGACAACAGGCGTAACCTGGTGGCGGCTCTGCAACTCGGCAGACTGACACATATGCCATGCCTGGCCATTGTGTTCAATCTAATAGTTCAGCGGTTCCTCAAGACATACCCCAATCTGTCTGATTTGCTCACCAAGGTGCGCCGCATCTGTGCGTATTTCCGCAAGTCCACCACAGATGCCGCCACTCTCAGGGCAGCGCAGCGCCGCCTACAAATGCCCGCTCACCGACTGTTGTGCGACGTGCCCACGAGATGGAATTCCACATTAAACATGTTATCCAGAGTTTACCAGCAGCGCAGAGCGATTGTAGACTGCCAGATGTCAACTTCCACCAGAACTGGTAGTCAGGTCAGTCAGATTCCTCAAGTCTACAATGAGGAGTGGACGTGGATGTCTGATATCTGCCAGGTGTTGAGCAACTTTGAGGAGTCAACACAGATGGTCAGCGGCGATGCCGCCATTATCAGCCTCACCATCCCGCTGCTTTGCCTGTTGAAAAACTCACTACTCAGCATAAAGTCAGATGCTTTGCACTTGTCACAAGAGACAGTGGAGGAAGATACGTCGCTTGATAGCCAGAGCACCCTCCGGTCTGTTTCTCAGCGCGTATCGGAGGAGGGGGATGAGGATGAGGAGGAAGAGGAGGAGAATGTCGGCGAGACAGTAGAGCATACCAGTGCTCAGTCCTTAACTCTTGAGCGTGTATAGGCTGAAGAGGAGGACTTGGAGGAGGAGGAGGTGGAAGAAATGGAGAGTCAGGCCAGTGAGGAGAGGGAATTCTTACGTGTTGGGACTCTGGCGCACATGGCAGACTTCATGTTAGGCTGCCTGTCCCGTGACCCTCACGTTAGAAGCATTTTTTCAAACACCAATTACTGGGTGTTCACTCTCCTGGACCCACGGTACAAGCAGAACCTTTCCACTCTCATCCCTGCAGAGGAAAGGAGTATGAGAGTGAATAGATATCAACAGGCCCTGGTGCACAAGCTGAAACAATCCTTCCCATCTGACGCCGCTAGCGGCAGAGGGCATGGTTCTGTGAGCCAAGTAGCGGGGGAGAGGAGCCGAGCAGGCAGCTTGTCCAGCACTGGCGGGGGAACGCTCTCCAAGGCCTTTGCCAGTTTTATGTCACCCCAGCAAGACACTGTCACCTGCACTGAATACCCGCTGTCAGAGTGGGTATTCAGTGCAGTTGGTGGCGTCATCACCGATAAGCGCACACGCCTGTCAACTGACAGCGCTGACAGGCTGACGCTTATTAAAATGAACAAAGCCTGGATTTCACCGAAATTCAAATCTCCTCTGGGGGAAAGCAGCTAAAGATTTACATTACTTATGTATTCGATTCCTCTTCTCTACTCCTCCTACTCCTCCTCCTCCTCCTCTTTGTCGTCTTTGCCTAACGCTGACCAAAAAAACTGGGACTCTTTTACCACAATTTTTCAGGAGGTCCACCTACAGGCCCTTTCTCCAAACAATTTTTCCGGAGGTCCACCGACAAGCCCTCTCTCCAAACAGTTTTTCCGGAGGTCCACCTACAGGCCCTCTCTCCAAACAATTTTTCCGGAGGTCCACCTACAGGCCCTCTCTCCAAACAATTTTTCCGGAGGTCCACCTACAGGCCCTCTCTCCAAACAATTTTTCTGGAGGTCCACCTACAGGCCCTCTCTCCAAACAATTTTTCCGGAGGTCCACCTACAGGCCCTCTCTCCAAACAATTTTTCCGGAGGTCCACCTACAGGCCCTCTCTCCAAACAATTTACGTCTTTTCCTATCTTTCTCTCTCTCCAAACTATTTTTCCGGATAGCTGCCATATACGGTAATAAACTGAGAAGAATACAGAGAACACATGCCACACTTGATCAAGCTCATAATTTCCGACTGTACCGGTTGATGCTAAATTTTTAAGTTGGAGTCCTGCGTTGTCATTCACTGAATTTCACTGATCTCCTCAACATCTCCTCAAAGAACCGAAAGACCATTGTGGAGAGAGCGGCACAGCTCGCCATCAAAGTGACGAACCCCAACGCCAGACTGCGCAGCGAAGAGAACGAATAAATATCTCTGTGGTTATTTGTGCTAAATAAAAGTTAAATAAACACAAAAAAAAAAATTTGATCTGTTCCTGTGCCTGATCCACCCAAGTTGAATCTGTCCCATCATGAAAAAGTCCCCCCAAGGAGTCCCCACTGTAACTTGCTTCCCATACAACTAGCTCACCCCCCGACACCTATGTCTCACCATTGTCCACCACCTCCTCAGACAACACTGGTAAATCCCCACTGTCAGCACACTGAGACTGCAAAAGGTCTTGCGAATTGGGGCAGAGAATGTTCTGGGGTAGCACATCAGAGAAAGGGTGACAATGGGGTTCCAGGGAGTACGTGACCACATGCAATCTCCATCTAAAAAGTCATACTGAGGCTCTCCACCATGCTTTACACTGCAATCTTATTACTGAGGCTCACCACCATGCTTTACACTGCAATCTTTTTGAAAGACAGACAATCAGGGGTTCACCGCCAGGTTGTCAGACAGCATTTTTAAGTGGGTCACCATTACCGTGTCCCTGAAAATTGGCGGTGATGGACCTTCGTTGCACCTAGTTGGGTGCTTCCCTAACATGTGATGGGCATGTGCCTCGCCTTTCTTTGTCTGGGTGAGCACAATTGCCATGAGGGTAACCACCAGGCTGTTGCCTGAGAATTTGGGGTAATGGTGGGATTAGGCAGCCTCAGAGGCATCCATGCATGCTGCCCCTGCTGTTTCCTGTCCATTTCCGTGGTGTTTCCATCATTTTCTGAGGTTTCCAGGTTTTCACCCAGCCTTCCCTAGGCAGAGCCTTGGTCCCCTGCAAAAAATGCTCGAGTCTCCCATTGACTTCAATGGGGTTCGTTATTCAAAACGAGCACCCGAGCATCTGGAAAAGTTCAACTCGAATAACGAGCACCCGAGCATTTTAGTGCTCGCTCATCTCTAGTTATTATTATTATTCGTCAACAGCATAATAATAGTTTAGTTTTTGTTGCACCATGAGGGTGTCCAATTGTGCCTTTTGCTACTTCTCAAAAGCCTGTTGCAATCTTTCTCCAGTTTATAAGTGCACAACTAAGTGTTTTTT